>JAYJLU010457723.1:0-12848 GCA_036873645.1 Minona dolichovesicula | reverse complement strand
CGCTGTTGGCACAAAGCCATCGATTTGCGTTTCTGTATTTTGAAGAGTGAATACTCTCTGTATTATTACTCTATGGTAGGAACCCTGATATAGGATTTCTTAAAATATAATTATTAGGAAGTTGTCTCAGCTAGTTAGTTCACTAATGTAATCTCCTTAAATAAACCCATCCAACAGTAGGAACAGTCGCATGACTGGAGACAAAGACTGAAAATTGCAAATAAACGACTTCGCATGCAGTGAAAGGCTTCTCATTTAACTTTATCAAATGAAAGAAAGTGAGTATCAATTCGTTTAAATGAATTACATAAAGATTCAACTCTCAACATATTGAAATGTATATCGATGGTTTTTAATACCATCAAGCAGTCAATAAGATATTTCATCAAGTCCAGCAGCTATTTTTATGAGATGGCCAATTGATTTGTGAATTTCTTCTATAAAAAAAGAACTCGTTGATAAGATATTGTTTTTTTAAGGGATTTGATTATGATTGTTAATAATTTTTATATGTAGTTATTCCATAGTTACAGGGTTCTCACACTACAAATTCAAGACTTTTGAAGATCATTTTACAGATAGTTTCTATATTTTTCAACGAGTGTAGAATAATATATAAATATAAACATAAACATAACAATATCTATATACAATGGTAGAAATAAAATAAATGCATACATACTCTATACCTTATCTTACTTTTAGAATTTGGCAAGTGTTTTCAACTTTCAATAAATGCATTTATTCTAAGTTATTGTATCTTCTATCTTTCAGTCTCCTTGAGGTCAGTGAGGTCAGCAAGTTTCTTTCAGATGTCCTCACTAATCATCTGAGTTTATCCACCAACTTTTCCTTGGAATGATGAACTTCTCAGTATATTTGAACTTTGTCTGACCTGTTTCTTCTGCTGTGCCTCAATACACTGTCAATGTCTGCCATGTCTGTCAATTTCTTCCAAAGTATCTGCATTGTATTTCAGCTGTTTCATTGGTTTCACTTCATTTTATTGAAGGAGAAAACATACTTATTTTGGGCTGAACCCATGGATACAAGAAGTGAAGGCATAGTGGTTACATTCTTCAGTCCACCTTTTTTACTTTCTTCACATGGTTGATGATCACTCATTTTGAAACAAATACTCCTCTGACAAGTTGGTAGAAGCTACCTCTAACAGAAAAGCCTCTTTCAACTAAGGCTTATCAATGAGAAAGAACCAGTATTTGGTGCAAGAACTACCACTATTCCTTTAATTTGAATATCTTAGGTCTCACAATATCTTATAATATAATGCTACACTTCAAATTGAACTATGATTTATTCAAACAATTCGCTATTATTTTGTCAGTACATAGAGACAATAGGTATAGTCAACAATAAAAGCAACAAGGTATACTTTCATTTACATAAATTGCAGATGATTTAAAAATTAAAAACATTGCCAAAAAAGACCTTAGGTCTATTTTTGCAATGATCTTTTTAATTATGTAGGTCACCTACATAATTAAAAAGATCATTGACAATTTATCATTCCAGAATAAATCTCTTTTTTATTGTAGAGTGTATGCAATCACTTGGCATTATTGTTTCCCTGTGAAAACCCTTCTATTCTAACCAAATGGTATATAACTAATGACAAAATATATAGGTTGTAAGTTTTTGCAGGCCTTCCTCTATTACATTTGCCATGTATTGGTTCCCAAAAGATGAGGTCGTTGATTATCTCATTGCTTCTCCAACAGTGTCCTGCAAAAATTATCCCTTTTCCTTTAATTGTTTCAGATAGTTTTAGAAAATCCATGTAGAGGTCAACAGTTGTGTTGTTTCCAGCTGTTTAGGGATTCTAAAAGAAGTTTAGTGTATATTTATGTATACCATCTAGTTTGCTCTTCATTTCTTTTGTCATGGTTGAGGTTTCAGCTCCATAGATGATTATGCTTTCTACTGTGGCTCTGATAAAGTGGATTTGTGTGTGTCTGCTAATATTTGATTTCCAGATGCAATTCATCCTTATTTGTGCACTCTATGCTTAGGTGATTCTGATGTTGATATCACTTTTGTGTTGACAATTCATGCTCCAAGATATTGGAAATCATTAACTTGCTTAACAATTGATCCTCTTTTGGACTTTACTATCCTTTGTTCCCTACTACAGGTATATTCCGTTTTATTCTCACTTATTCATGTACATAGATTGATCTGTTGAGCCACTTCTTCTACTTTGTGTAGGATAGAGTTAGCATCATTGATTTAGTCTGAAAGAAATGCAATGATATCTGCAAAGTCAGTATTGCCAATGAAGAAGAGAGCATTGCAACTTCCTTTTCTGGTTTGTAATGTGAAACCATGTAGGTCATTCTGTTCTAGGGTGGTTCTCATTGCATAGTCATGTCAGTATGAATAAGAATGGAGCAAGAATGTCTTCTGGAAGGATGCCTGTGATTTGGGAAAGGTTCTTCTATTATTTTGCCTCTGTGAATAGAGTCAAAAGCTTTTTTGAAGTGGACAAATGTTAAGGTTGTTAATAGGCCTTCAGCATTAATGCCTTTGAGTAGGTGCCTCAGAGTTAGTATTTGCATATTTGTTGATGATCTGTTTGAAAACTCCCCCTAGAATTGGGTCAATATGAGGTCTCATATGATAGAAGCTTATTAGGGCTATAGATTTTTGCTGTAATGCTAATTAGATTTATTCCTATAGTTGTTTGTATTACATAGATTGCATAGGTGGCCTTTTGGAAGAGGATGATGCAACTTTGGGTCCAAATTTTGTGAATATCACATTTTATTATAGCTTTATTGCAGAATTATTTCTTTATTATCAAAAAGCTCCACTTTCTTTAGCTGAAATTTGATCTAGACCAGTGATTTTATGCAGGATTGGAATTTATCTATGGTGAAATATCCTGTGTTGATTTTGAGCATCTTATCAACCTTTGGAGTGATGATGGTCTTTAATGAATATTAAATTTAGAAATCAATATTTATAACAAATTATATATGGTAAATTTATTTAATATTGATTTGTGCTTTTAATGTTACTACATTACTTTTTTATCTAACTGTTAAGCTTAAATAAATAGATGCTAAATAGGTATTAATGTAGTTTAAGCTACTAAATTAGGGTTATGGTCAGAGCAGTACTTATAATTTGATATATTCTTATATAACCTTATATAACCCAAACTCAAATTATAACAGAAAATACAGTGGAACTCGGATAAGATAAAATTCAATGGACTGAATGTATCTTTTTGTTTTCATTTCATGTTAAACGAAGCATTAAAAAACCTTCCTTTCTTTGTTTAATGGGCTTGAGTCCAACTCAAACCATAGGCATAGTGTTAGCAAGTCTAATATTATACCATGCCCATATAAAACAAACTCTATGTTAGCTGGTACCTAGATTTCATACTAAAATGGTTGTATATGTACTTCGGACTTAAAAATTACTTCATTAAACCAAAATTTTGTGTAATACATGTCATTCTAAGAGTATGTCATAACATAGCTTCATGTATCTATTACATCAGGACCTAAATATTTTTTTTAATAACCAAAATTTCATATTAAGCATTTTTGTCTCCATTGTATACCAAACATGCCATACCAACACTGCAAATAAAAATGACTATTTAATAAGACAATTTCATCATAAATTGTCACTTTGGTACTGGCTAATATCTAGCCGACTAGATAAATTGATAAAATTGCAGCAAATCTAGCCAAATTGAAAACTAGCCAACTAGATATTCATATACATTATACCATAACTTGTCTCTGTGGTACCACTATATCTAGTCATTTTTATTTGCAGTGAAAGTGCATTCAAATTTAGATACATCATTTTTATACTGTCTATCCAGTTGTTGACATTTAGTAACCCTAAGCTAATAATGTTAGATAAAACTAGTGATCTACATTTATGATTAATTATAAATAGTAAAATTAATATTGATTTGTACATATGTATAGGTCACTAATTTCAGCTAATGGTTGATAACTAATCAGACAAGTTCTAACCAGTATTCAACTCGCACCCAAGTCAACTCATACCTAAGTCAACTCTCACCTAAGTCACCTCAAACTAGGTGAACTTGTACACTAAAAAAGTAAAATAAAGGGTTAGGATCAATCTTCGCAACTTTATTCCTCAGGACCTAACCTAGAACACCAGAGAAGTAAAGACATTTAGATACAATGTTGACTTGGGTACGAGTTGACCTGAATTCCATTCTGAATGTGTTTACAACTGGTCACCAACATCTATAAATAAAATTAATGATGATAAATTATAGGATTAACTAATCAGCATAATGCAAAATTTCTTTATACAGTTCAGAAATAGTAAATTCCATTTTCCAAATTAGGGTTGTCAACTTCTCATTTTGAGATGTACATATTTATGCATACATTTAGCAACATTTTTAAAAACAAAGAAGTTTTAAACCATATATATAATGGAAAAAGATGTTTATAAAAGATCAAAGTATTGTAAATATATTTCCAAATAACAAAATATTACCTATATTTTATCAGCGATTTTATAGTTTATAAGCTACCCTCTATTTGTATTCAATAAAACAAGATTTTATAAATGTCTGATAATAAACGATAAAACATTATCGTTTGCAGACAAACATTTAACATCGATGAAATATGATAAATAAAAGCATAAAGCATGTTATTTATTATTATATTTCGTCATAAGTCTGATTTGAAATGTTTCTGCGACGAGGGTTTTTGTCCTATCTGAAAACATTAATAAATAAATAGTGTTAAATATTTTTAAAAGCATTTATTTTGCACTTAAAAAATATGCATATATATTAATGTATTTAACATACGTGTGTTCACATTTGTGATTTTTTGATGATTTTTTTCTCAACTTTGTCGAAACAAAATCGCTTTGTAGCTTTTTAGTTCGATTCTTGTTCTTCAGTCTTGACAATTTTCAAAGATGAACTGTGTGAAGCTTCAATCAAAATTACTTAAACATTGCTTTCGACAAAATCGTCAAAAAATCGCATGAGGAAACATATTCGTGTCATTATTTTTGTACTTCAACTTTATAATCAGTACCTAATTCGCAACAAAAGTTGTGCGTATTAATTTCAGAAATAGTGACGGGAACAATTATTATGTTGTTGCACATATAATTATATTCACTTAAAACTTATTAACTAATTTACATTCGACTTAAATAGGTTTAACACGGGCCTTTTCAGCTCATGACATGAGATTCATTAATTCTTAAGTCTATCAAATTTAAGAATCCTGCGTCCGTGTTATGCAAAGAAAACCGCAGTTTTCATACATGTTATGTTTAAGTTATATTTCCGAATAGTAACAATTAGCTTTGATGTCATAAGTGCCCACTGATACGAAACACAGTACGAAACTCAGTAATATTCATAAATTGCACGAATTATCTATATAAGACTGAAAAATGAGTCTCACATATACACAAATTATGCAACGCGCAGCTGTTTAAAATTATGCTTGAGCGGTGCAAGAACATTTCTCGAAATTTTATAGGTTCTATAGGTTTTATAGGTTATAGGAATTTTCGGTGACTAATTATAAAAACTGTCATACTGCTGACGACGTTTATTCTGACGATGAACATTTTGCATATACTAATACTAATCTATTTTTGAAAGAATTATCACAAAATTATAAAGATCGGAGTTGATATATATGGTTGAATTATGATTTCAAATTTTAATATAAATTATATAGAAACACAATAATTTAGAAATATTGAAACATCGATCAAATTCCATAAACCAGAATGTTAGCATTTTGTTCGGTAAATCAACAATATATTTTTGGCACAAAACTCCATTTAAATAGTAGTAAAACAAAATTTAAATTTAAAATCATTACATATAACAAGGTTAAAACATGAAAATGTGTATATGAAACTTGTACAGTATGTATTCAGTAATACTAGAAAAATATAGCGAGCAATTTACATATCTTCCTAAAAATTCTGTTCAACATCAACATAACAATCTTTTTTAAAGAAAAAAGGACAGTAATTTTAAAAGTTAACAAGTAGGTATCTCTAAATTGTAAACTGAATATTATTGTGCTAAAACACAGAATAAAAAAATGGTGTAGTTCAGTATCCATGTAGAATATTCTAAACTAATAATAAATATACTGTGGCGCACAAAAGCAATGCAAAATACTTTTATAATAAAAACTATTGAGATCAGATAACATTCTGAAATTACAAATGTATAAATACGAATACAGTATAAAAGTTTCATAAAAATTGGACGTCATGCACTGAGTAATAGAGATATAATCAGGATCCTGATAAATTGAACTGATAAATGTCTTCACTGAAAAGACAATTGAAGAAAGTATAATTTCAATGAAGCAATACATTAATAGACTTAATGAATAAATTTACAATACTATACCTAAAAGATCTTACGATTCAGAATACTTCAACTAGTATTCGGAGGTAATTTATATATATATATATATATGTACTCTGTGAATATTGGACACAGTACAAGGATATGCTTGCTGTTAATCTTCATAATCAGCTTTCAATGAGTTCAATTTGGGTTCAAAATTTTGCATGGACTCCCAAATAATCTCTATAAAAGTTAAAAATAAATAAATAAATATAGGTATACGCATACTTAAAACTGAAACAGTAAGCATTAAAAATAAATATACAATGCACTCCGCTTACTAAATAGAACATATTTGGGAAACTTTACAACCTATGTTTCTATTTTAGATTATAGTGGAAAATTTAAATAAAAACAATTGTATATCAGAGTAATATGTAGAAGGCATTCTTTAATTACGTATCTGGCATCAGTTATGAGAAAAGAGAAAAATTCCCCCTTCATGACTCTAAAAGAATTCTGATTGGTCTAGAGTAACGAATTGTGAAATGCAGAAAGTGAGAGCTAAATTTAATAAATATAATGTTAAGGTTGTTTGATTAACATGCTTAATTCTTTTGACAAGAAAATATAAAGATGGATATTCCTGGAATTGATTTATTCTTATCCAAAATTTCAATTTCTTTCTTTAAGAGAGTGTTTTTTACGTGAAAAATGTTCTCAAAATGGAAAAGAAGCTACTAATAGGAAATATAGTCACCATTGGTTTCAACAACAGCTGCAAGTACTTGTCTAGTTATTCAGTCGTCTGTCAACTAAATAATAAGTGCTGTGGAATGTTGTTCTATGTACTTCTATTCGACCAAACCTCGAGGCAAACTACTGTGGCCAAAAACTCCCCAATCCATAATTCTACCATCGATTGTTAAAAATTCTAAACCTTGAGTCAACAGACCAAACTATTATTTCTATTCTACTAAAGAGCTCTAAAGAGTTAATAACATCCTGCGATATTCCAAGGCAATTTTTAATCTGAAGATTCAACAATATTAGCTGTTTAAGAGGGTGTCGATAATGATCATTTTACAGAGTTTAGGAAATGATACCATGACGACAAATTCGTAAAATAGAATGCCAATATGAAAAAATAACCTCATTCAAAACATAGTCTGAATACACTCATAGTAAATTACGAGCTCTGATTGGCTAGTAGACTCGCCAATCATCTAACAATTAGAGCAACACAGAGAACAGATCAGTGAGAGTGACGCAAATGATGATTAAAATCAATGATACGCTGTGGACATAGAGCTCTGGAAGCGAGAAGACACCAAAAAAGTCCTATCTCTATGACTGTTGATTAATAATATGTTAATAATATGTTTGTATGATCTTGAATAATAATACAGACTAACAGAATCAAAAATTGAGTATAATCGATTCTACGAATATAAAGAGTAACACAATCCATAGAGTATCATAATCGATAGAGAAACACCAATCGATAGAGTAACACCAATCTATAGAATATTATTCTATATGCTATTCAATAACATCAATCGATAGAATATCATAATCGATAATGAAACATCAATCGATAGAGTAACACCAATCTATAGTGTGACATCAATCGATAGAGAAACATCAATCTATAGTGTGACATCAATCGATAGAGAAACATCATAATCGATAAGTAACACCAATCGATAGAGAAACATCAATCGATAGAGTAACATCAATCGATAGAGTAACATCAATCGATAGAGAAACATCATAAATCGATAGAGTAACACCAATCGATAAAGAAACACCAACCGATAGAGAAACATCATAATCGATAAAGTAACACCAATCGATAGAGAAACATCATAATCGATAAAGTAACACCAATCTATGGAGAAACATCATAATCGATAGAGAAACATCATAATCGATAGAGAAACATCATAATCGATAGAGAAACATCATAATCGATAGAGAAACATCATACATCGATTGAGTAACACCAATCGATAGAGAAACACCAATCGATAAAGAAACATCATAATCGATTGAGTAACACCAATCGATAGAGAAACACCAATCGATAAAGAAACATCAATCGATAGAGAAACACCAATCGATAGCCAAACATCAATCGATAGAGAAACATCATAATCGATAGAGAAACATCATAATCGATAGAGTAACATCAATCGATAAAGAAACATCATAATCGTTAGAGTAACACCAACCGATTGAGTAACACCAATCGATAGAGTAACACCAATCGATAAAGAAACATTAATCGATAGAGAAACACCAATCGATAGCCAAACATCAATCGATAGAGAAACATCATAATCGATAGAGTAACATCAATCGATAAAGAAACATCATAATCGTTAGAATAACACCAACCGATAGAGAAACATCAATCGGAAATCAACAAAGGAAGTCAATTAAAGTGATCCTACTTTTCCATTCATCTACACCAGTGGGGTTTACATCGGAATAGGGGTCATGGTGGGGTCCACTCAGAGGTTCATCGTCCGGATCATGATAATACTCTAAGAATGAATGCTTTAAAGCATCTTCCACAGTTAGTCGATGATCAGGATCAAGAATTAAAATCTTTTCTAGGAAATCAGCGGCTAAAATATAAAACGGTGTATCATCAAAGGATTAAACAATTAGTCAAAACGAAGATGCAAATACAAAATTCATAAAGTGCAACTGTAAGAAACTTATATATAATAAATACACATACCCATCTCCTTCCCTTCAAGAGCAGGAATGAACTGGCTAATTGGTTTCGGTTCTATATTGGAGGCATTATTTTCTATGAATTGACGAGCCTGAAATATTGATTAATAAAGGAATACAATATTACCATATATAAGCAGAATAATCATTGAAAGCGAGAGAGAGGGGAAGAGAGAAGGAGAAGGAGAGAGAGGAGAGAGAGAGAGGAGGGAGAAAGAGAGAAACTTACATTTTCACTGATCAATTTGGACATGAACTCTTCATCTGGTGATCCAGTGAATTCCATGATTATCTGCATCTGGTTGATATGATCGCTGCCCTTGAATAATGGCTGCTTCAGCATGAGTTCCGCCATGATACAGCCCACTGACCACACATCGACTACACAAACACACAAATAGAAAGTGCATACATTTGTAGAGAAGATTGCATTTTTTAATATTGTAATCATGGCCATATCGTCTCTAGAATTCAATCTTAACTACACATATGATAATGATAATGTTGATGGCGGAGAAAAAAAAGGTAGGGTAACCATGATTAATTGGATTTAGAATATAAAGACCATCAATTAGCTCCTAAACAAAATAAAGATACATATTTATATTTCCTGTAGGTATTCTTTCATTCAGGAACTTTCCCTTAACTAAAGATACATTGTTTATTGAATTAATAGAACCAACAAGAATAGGTAAATCATAAAAATGCAATGAATCGCTCTATCGCCTGTTCTAAAGTAAATTTTCACTTTCTTCTAGTCTCCCGAACATTTTCTTCCTACTACACCTACAATATGAACAGCATGATTAACTCAGCGCTTATCCTACAGTCGGCTGGGAGAAATCTGATGAATAGTATCGTATATGTAACATACTTAGCGATACCATCAGTTAGGGTTAGCAATTCTCAGTGAACAGCCAGCAGAATTTGGCAGACACACCTTATATGGCAGAATACATAATTATTATCTTCTGCATCCATATAATATTGAGAATATGTGGATACCTATATGGGAGAGCTATGAGAGCTATGAGAGAGCTATGACGACATTGAGTAACCTCATATTTCATCGATCTTATTTATAGCTTTAGTAACATTGCCATTTTGTCTGCGTGATATCTTTAAGAGATGATGGCACTTTTATGAGTATAAATAGCACTCAATTATAAGGTGGGCTAACACATACTCCTCACAGAGTGAGAGAATGGAGAGCTCACTAGATTTTACCTAAATGGAGCGGAGAGCTCACTAGATTTTCCTAAAAATGAAAGAATGCAGGAGAGCTCACTAGAATTTTCTAAAAATGAGAGAATGGAGAGTTCACTAGATTTTCCTAAAAATGAAAGAATGGAGAGCTCACTAGAATTTTCTAAAAATGAGAGAATGGAGAGTTCACTAGATTTTCCTAAAAATGAAAGAATGGAGAGCTCACTAGATTTTCCTAAAAATGAAAGAATGGAGAGTTCACTAGATTTTCCTAAAAATGAGAGAATGCAGGAGAGCTCACTAGATCTTCCTAAAAATGAAAGAATAGAGAGCTCACTAGATTTTCCTAAAAATGAGAGAATGGAGAGTTCACTAGATTTCCCTAAAAATGAAAGAATGCAGGAGAGCTCACTAGATTTTCCTAAAAATGAAAGAATGGAGAGCTCACTAGATTTTCCTAAAAATGAAAGAATGCAGGAGAGCTCACTAGATCTTCCTAAAAATGAAAGAATAGAGAGCTCACTAGATTTTCCTAAAAATGAGAGAATGGAGAGTTCACTAGATTTCCCTAAAAATGAAAGAATGGAGAGCTCATTAGATTTCCCTAAAAATGAAAGAATGGAGAGCTCATTAGATTTTCCTAAAAATGAGAGAATGTAGAGTTCACTAGATTTTCCTAAAAATGAGAGAATGCAGAGCTCACTAGATTTTCCTAAAAATGAAAGAATGGAGAGTTCACTAGATTTTCCTAAAAATGAGAGAATGGAGAGCTCACTAGATTTTCCTAAAAATGAAAGAATGGAGAGCTCACTAGATTTTCCTACGTGCATCCACTGGAACATCACCTCAGGAGCGCGATAGTAGCGGGTCTGAATATAACCTGTCATTATGTCAGCCTTCTTCCTCGATATACCAAAATCCAGAAGTTTTAAGGAGGCGTCTTCATTTAGCGCGATGTTTTTCGGTTTGAGATCTCTATGTATGATATCAGCGCTATGCAAATACTAAAATGTCATAAAGTTTTCTCAATCAAATAAAATTGAAGACAACTTAATTAGGCGCTGCTTAATTTCAGTCAACTTTCGATATATTTAAAATGTAACCGTAGCAACGAATGATTATAATCAACAGTGTCGTATTTCATACTTACTGACCAATACTCAATACTGGTGCCTAACTGTGCTCAACTTTGTCCCAACCTCTGTAAAATAGCGCAGGAGTGGTTAGGTTAGAACTTTTAATTTTCGCTTCGACTGATCGCTAACATATTATTTTATTTAAGACCTCCAGACTGAGATCAGAAATTATGGAACATTCCCATATAATAGTACAAATAGAATTAAATTTTTGTCGAAAGAATTATCACCTTAAGAGCTCTCAAGATTTGATAAATAATGAACTGAATGTGATCGTCAGTCAATTGTTGCTGTTGGTTAATGGTGTGAAGGTCAGCACTCATCAGGGGCGTCACTAAATAGCTGAAAAAAAGAATCAATTTGAGCGTTAACATTGAATTTAAATATTATCATTCAATCTCAATCAGTTTATCAATTATAATAGTCTCAAAACATTTTTTGTGCTTAATAAAATTGTTTGGTAAAAATATAATTCTATTTATCCTAGTCAGTACATAATTATTTTCATTAAAATTGTGTTTATCAGATACACTTACAAATTTGTGAATTCGTCCAGAGATTTGTCTGAGGAAAACACATCCATCAAACAAACAATCTAAAACATTCAAATGTTAGGTAGTGTAGGTAGGTATTCAAATGTTATAAATAAATCATTTCTTCATCACAACTTAGAACTATAGGAATTATTAGAATATCTAGAATAAACATGACCAGATTCTTACATTTGGGTGATCCATATGCTTTAAAAGATTGAGCTCACGATAAGTGCGTTTTGCTGCTTCTGCACAACTGAATGGTGCTTTAATCTTTTTGATAGCGACATTATATTCTAGCTTGTTATCATAAGCTGATCTGAAATTTGATAGATGACATCCTGTTAATAATGGGACATATATTATATTATTTGCATAAAACAATAAGGAAAAGTTGAAAACTTCCTTACGCAACAAGACCATATGCTCCTCCATCCAGTTGCTTTAAGTTGACAAATCTAGTAGGAATGTACCAGCTTGTAAAAGATAAATCAACTTGATAAAAGTCACCTGTGTCTAATTCCTAAAATTAAATGTTCAAATGTAATGATAAAAACACCATGTAATAAGATATAAATAAAGGGACCCTAAATAAAACTACTCATGAACAAATAGTCAATAATTTAAATTATTGTGAAAATTTAAAAATAAAATACAAATACAAAAAAATATAATTACTCATTATTATTATTATTTATTATTATCCACAATTCTGTAAATTTACAATCAAAGTGGGTGTTAATGTATTTCTAAAGAATAATAAGCAAGAATAGGAATGGGAAGATATTATCTAGGATGAGTAAGAAGTTCAGTTTTTATTAGACGTTTGAATTTGATGAAGCATTTTTCATTACGGCA
>JAYJLU010455501.1:0-12873 GCA_036873645.1 Minona dolichovesicula | reverse complement strand
CTATCTTCGCCATTATAAAACTACCAATTTCAATTTATCGCCTCTCCTAAACGCCTTCTCTGATTTTAATAATTCTTTTTATATATTTGGAAAGCGCTTAATGTCTACGTTCTTTCAAAGGAGCGAACTATTAAAATCAGAGTGTGTAGAATCTACAAACCATCGATATACATTTCAATATTTTTAGAGTGACACACATCTGCATTACTATTATTACTCTCTAGTTCTTATGAATTTAAAATATTTTTATGCGCTATATGTATGTAATTGATTTAAATACGCGTACAAATTAATCTACCACTCTCCCGTTCTAACAAAAACCGTGTTGCCATTCTTGGCGATTAAACATTTTAGTTCTCCATCCAATTATGTATGTTCAATGATAATATACCTAGTATTTAGATATACCTAATCAATTAAATGCCCGGTCGACCGAAGTTATTATCTCATATCAGTATACTATTATTTTTCTTCTATGATTGACTTTTTATGCGTTGTCAATGATTCTCCGCAATATATATATATATATATATATATATATATATTATCATAAATGGGGTATTATGTAGATTTAGTTAGTCAGTCAATTGTAGAAACTTTTATATAATATTTTATGCCATATTGTACAGTTATATCGGGCTATATATTCTACCTTAAACAGGAGGAATTTGTGTTGCATTATATAGAAAATTGTTTTATTTACTCAACCATCGGGGGGAGAGAAAAAATTAAAGCGTTTTATTTCTTCAAATGGCTTGGAAGTTGCTTTGCTGTTGTGTTCTCTGCGTTTTTTACATTTTAATCAGGCATAAACTCGGAGATAATTTTTTTCGTTGCGCATATTAATTTATGGTAGCGTTGATATATGGATAGCAATAATTCATATTTAAATTATAATTAAGCAATGCGGCTCTGTCGTTTTTCTACTAGAAGGGGAACATAAAATTTCGCTGCTACATATATAATATGTTAGATATAGAGCAGTCTTCGCTTTCTGATGCTCGCAAATTTCTCTCAATATATATTCTGCTCGGTTGCATCTAGGCCTGCTGTAACGCAGTTTTTATCCAAATGCGCATCAAGTAAAAGCATCAGCGAGGGCAGTATTTGACTTTGTCTTATCTTATCCGGCTATATTTTATTTTAAACTTTTTTCATTTTATCCACTATATCTACCTCACATACCTACTCACATACCTTCTACATATCTCTATCGTCTATCGGTGCGCTCACTGCTTGCTTGCTTGTTCACTTTTATATACCTACCACCACAAAATCTCAAACTGTCTTCCGTTCTACAGCGCTGTATAGGATATGTTTGCAGGGATTTCATCTTTTTTAATTGTTAACTTCTGTTGGTTTGGTTGGTGCTTTTTGATATATTTATGGAAATTAACTACACACAAAGAAGCCGCAAAAATGCAACACTAACTGTGAAGGAACATTTTTTTTCTATCTCGAAATATGCTTTATATTTAGAGATGATCACATCCATGATGCCATGCCATGCCATGCCATGCTATTGCTGCTGCGCTTTGACGCCAGTAATTTCTCAGCTTCCGCCATTCTTTCGAATATAATTTCTTTATATAGGCAATTGTTTCAACCTCGACAAAATTATTAATATAGGTAGGGTATAGCGCGGGAATGATGAAATATGGGGATTCGATTAAGATGCCTCAAACATAATATAGTCCTGTATATAAAATTATTTTATTTAATAGTTTAATATGACGCGCATTAACTTCTTACGTATGTTAGTATTATGATATCGTTGATTATTACTTTGTGATATAGTGAATTTAATATTATTATGATATTATTTTCTTCATTATGTATATCACATGATGGTATCAGAATTGATATTTTATATACAATAGAACAAGCAAGCAAGCAAGCTGTGTTATAATACATATATAGAGATGGTGTGTTTCAATTGGTAGGTATGTGGTGGTATTCAGCTTGACTGGAGACAGATTCGAAATTTTGTGATGTATACCTAGTGATTATATGGAGGCACTTGTCGAACATTAACTGCGCTATGATCACACACACTCGAGAGAGAGAGAGAGAGTCAATTCAACTTTTATAAAATAATAATAAGTCGCATTCGTATGCAATTGAATAATAAGAGGCTGCTGCAGGGTGAAGCTGTTGTTGCTGCTGTGTGATTGTCATTGCTGGGGACTGTCTTCCACCAGTTGATTTACTGGAAAATGCCAAGGTGCTCTGTCACATTTTGCTTTGTGTGTTTGAAGTTTGCCGTCCTTTTAAAAAAAAAATAGAATGAATTGCTTGCTAACTACTTTACTATACCCTATACTCTCATAATAATGGCACATTCACATTTTGAGAAAAACTTATATCTACATATCTGCCTTGTGTAGTGAGAGAGAGAGAGAGCTGAGAGCAGAGGAGCCGAGAAATAACAACCGAATAAGCAAGATAGTTATAGATATTTCATAGTGATGGTTGGGAATATCTTTTAAATACAAACTAAGACTACCTGATATTAAAAAATAATGGAATGAAAAAAAAGGTAAGAAGAAGTATCAAATAAGAAAATCACTTTGATTAAAAAAAGCCGATAACAAAATCAAGTAAAATTAGTCACTCAGACGCTATTATTATAACTGCTATGGTCAAGACATTAATTTGGATTTGTCATTTTCAATTCGAATATAGCGATACCTGTTAATTGCGAAATTGCATGCTTTAGTGAATTTTATGAATTCGCCTTCATTATTTATTCAATTTTATTTCATTTCCGGTAGGTAGGTAGGTAGGTACTCGTATATGGCTATATAATTTCAGCATTTCGAGAATTAAACTTTTTTATTTTATTTGCGTATACAACAATTTAATTTATGCGTCATATATGATATTTTTATTTGATTTCGTAAAACACAATTTTATAATAATATTATTATTATTATTGGTCAATATCTCGAAAGGGAATTACATTTTAAAGCCTATATATGAATGTATGCATTACCAACAGATTAGAAATATGTACCAAATACATCTAATAAATTGTATGGTTAAATATGTTCAAAAATATTCATGCATTACTCTTCATAAAATGGGCCAAATATAGAAAGAAAATGACCAATTTGACCATGTAAATTGGAACGTTAATAGAATATTTAAGTGGTACCTACTATCCTGAAATATTCAGCTAAAGAATATGTATTTTATCTACAGAAAATTCATCTTTCTAAAAAAAGCTCCAGAAAATCCTATCTAGATCATTCATTATACATTGATGAAGTTCAAACTGTTATAGCGACGAAGCGCAATGGACGATTTTAAAAACACATTTTGTGGTAATTTAATGATATCAATTAAAGGTGTTCCTTAATTCTACTTCAATTTGATAAAAGAGTTTATTAAAATCGGCCATTGCGCGCTGCGTCACCAATTTATAATATAGTGGAGATAGGATTTTCTGACTCTTGGTAGGAACACAAGTAGAATCGTTTCACTTTCTAGCTTATACTTATTCATCAAATTCTATACTTAAATTTATTCGGTTTCTCGCTATTCCTTTTCTATAATCCTATAATATGTTTATAGTAGAATGTTTTGAATTTCTTTATCAATCATGCATGATTGAATGCTTGACATTTTTGAATTATTATTAAAGTAAGTTTTATGAGATTTAATATGACTGATTTATTTAATTTCACCAATTGAGGTCATCTTGAATTATTGCCTAATCCAGTCTCCTATAATACCTACAGTATAGTTAGTCAAATACCTACAATTTATATCAGCGCTTGCTTTATCAACGCTGTTATCTAAATGGTTTCCATCGCAATATATAGAGTAATACCTAGTAATACTTTTTCTATAGAGAGTTAGAGTGTATATTGTGTACCTAAAATGATTGTTAGTGTGGTGGATATAGGTCATGGATGTTATTGAGGGGAAAGAAATTTTTTTTTAACTGATGAATAAGACTGATTAACTTTTTGAACAAATTGTGTAATTATTGGATTTGTGATTTCTGTTGCTCAACAGGCTGTTTTGTCGTAGGTAGGTAGGTATGGTATAGGTATAGGTATACATTATACAGAATCTAGCGCTACAGCATGTTTTAACACGATACCGGGACTGTCTCTAAACATATTATACCCTACCTACAGTATGTATCTAGAGTGAGGAGTGGGAGAAATGTGTGTGTGTTAACGATGAGTTATAAAATTGTGCAGTCTCTCACTGCATAGTCTGCGCTTATAATGGCATTGTCATGAGGATTGTTTGCATTTTACACACACACACACACACACACAGACTCAAACAGCACAGGGACGGAGGAAAGCCAGGCTATACCTACAGGAGGCAGGGGCAGGCACAGGCAATAATTTAGTTTCATCATGCTTTTTTCCTGCTTTTCTCATTTTGTAGTGTGTATAATTTTGAGCGCTAGGTATACGCTACACTCTAGCAATTTGTGTACGCGAGCATGGCGCTCCTGCACTCTGCCGGCCTTTACTATATACACCACATTTACCTTTACCTTGAATGAAGAATGTACACACACAATTCTTCAACTGTATATTTGGTGCGCGAGAGGAGATGCATCATGGCTGCATGCATGCATCCTATAGGATGATGGAGGAGAATGACGACGGTGTGGAGCCATCATCTTATATTTACTCTTAAATCGTTGTTGCTGTTGTTCCTCTTGCTCTTGGAGTATAGTATTGATGCAGCACACCACACCGTGTGCGTGTGTGGTACCTCGCTCTGAGATTATAATAAAAGTTTGCCTCCTATATACAACCTAATAATACAACAGCTTGAACATTTTGCTGCAGTTTTTAAAAGTTGCTTATTAAATGTTAGTTAGTTAGTTAGTTAGTTAGTTAGTGGTGTCTTGCCATATATAGTAATGGGAAGAATCGTATTGCGAACTGTAACAAACAAAAGGCATTGAAAAAGCAAGCAGTGCTATAGCAGTTCTAATGTCAGGCACACCACTATATTGTATTTATATTATAAAGCATTAGGTAAGAGGATTGTTGCGCATTATTTGCGTATCCATCCCCACCCCCCATCCTCTGACTGCGCGCCCGCAGTACCGCAGTATACACAGCGGAATAGCGAAAATCCACCTGTAAGAGTATTATTATAATTATGATGTGCAACAGCAGTATAATTTCAATTGATGGGAAATATGCAACACTTGGAGGTGTAAGTTGACTTGTTTCCATACCCCCAACCCCCTCCACCTGTACCCGCCTACCTACCTACCTACCACCTCAGTATGAATGTATGCGCATGGTATAGCATGCATTCATTTCTCACATTCATTCATTCATTCATTGTGTTATTCTCAAATCTTGATGCTGATGTTGCTGCTGCTTCTCCTGTCTCTGTTCTAAATAATAATAATGTTTCTGCTAGCTCTTGCTGCTGCTGCTGCAATTTGTAAAAAAAAGCTTAAGTTTGCATTAACAGTATCAGGTAGTAGTAGATTAGGAGCAAACTGCTGAGTTATTCACATCAATTCAAGCACACGGGCGAAAGTTGTATTCCCGATGTATACCCGATGCTCTATATAGTATCACCACCAAATATACCCTGCTTGAATGCTGCGTCTCATATTTGCTTCTATCTGGTTTTTGCGTGCGTTGTTGTGTGCGTTTGTTCTTCTGCTATTGTTTGCGATTTTATTAGAGACGGCCATATTACAACAGAAATAAGCTATATAGTAACTATAACTATCGCAATTTGTAACTTATTGTCTATAGGTATATAGCTGAGTATTGGTATACTTAATTGTATTTAAAGGATAATTTTTAAATTTAGTGCATTTTAATTTGAAAATGAGTTTCCATTATTAACTCTTTTGTTTACGCGATGCATAGGTACATATATCTACAGGGCTGGCAAAAAAGAAACCGTACCGCGGTCAGTTTTTCATGATTTCCTAAATTTTATGTATTCTGTGGTAATTCATCCAGTTATGGCCGAACCACTGGCCTGATTGGGCTGGCATTTTACCACAATGTAGCTACTACATATAGGTATACCAGCATCGTGTCAAAATTTCAACCTCATCAGTTCATTGGTTCGGCCACAACTGAATGAATTACCATTAGAATGCATAGAATGAGCTGTTACGGTTTCTTTTTTGCCAGCCCTGTATTTGGTACTCTGAAACTATAGCTTTTATTTTGTAAACATTAATATGGAACTGTCTTTTCCAATAACTATAGATTCGAGCCCATAATTTTTAGTCATTTTTTTTCACCTCCATAATTGTATTTTCTACAGTATTATTATAGCATGTTATTATACTCAATCAATATTTTGCTCCATACGATTTGCATTGCCCCTGACTTTGTACCTACCATCTAGTTAGTGCAGTTGCTATTCCTTCCAGATATATTCAATTCAATCGTTGTTGTTTTTCTATATAGAAAAATGTGTGTCTATCCATTAATGCCAGTGATGAGAATATAATTTTACAGTTGGGAAGGTAATTGCCATCAAAACGCATTATATTATATAGCTATATGAATGTGTTTGTAGAAGTTAGCATATCGGCCTGGCTGCTATATACTTGAGTAGGTATTCTATTTCACATTTTTAAGAGCAACAAAATATTGTTTTCTCACCATCTCACTTGTGAGAATATTGCAGTCTGTAAAACAACAGCAACAAGGAGGTTGGTGTGGTGTGGTGTGTGTTTGGAGGGGACAAAATACTGCTGCGACAAGACATTGGGAACATTATACACAAGAGGCAAAATGTAACGTAGTTTGAGCGCGCGCTCAGCATATGAGTTAAATGGAAGTATGTGTGTGATGGAAGATGTTTAAAAGCACAGTCAAATTAATGACTGTCATTTTTTTTGGTCTGAAGTTGAGTCTCTTGTTGCTGCTACTGTTGTTGGTGGTGTGGTGGTGGTTGATGCTTTGCATTCTTTGCGGCTGAGTTTGCATAGTCTCTGATTGCATTTCTGCGCGCATGTAAATTCAATATATTCACTGGAGTGGATTGAGAGTTGGGGTTTTTTCTATAACTTTCCTCCCTGTGTGTGCATATACCTAGTATATAGTTATTTCCATATAGACCTGCTTATATTTTTTAGATGATGTTTAGGTACCACTCGTACACTCCTAGGTACACAAAACCCATGCGTTTGAGTTTTATTTCTCTTACTCTCAATGCGCCTATACTAACCTTAACTGCGGCAATATAAATATATGATTTGAATTTTTCATTTCTCACTCCATTTAATTTCTTCCATTATTATGTTTTGAGAATTTTTGTTTGGGAGTTAGCTTTCATGGAGAGTGAATTAAGCATACACAAACACACACACACACACATATTTATATAAATGCCTATAACCTTCAACGACTTGTAGAATATTTATAAGAAGTGTTTCATTTCTCTCTTTTGTTTTCCATTCCATATGAAATATTTATAAATGGTCTATTTTCTTGTATTATATAAAAAAATAATTTTGATAAATTACATCAATTTTTAGTCTCTTATTCATTACCCTAAAATTAATTTACCTATACTTATACACTTAAAGCTTATTTTTAATCCGACCATTTTAATATACCTAGGTATCAGCATCCTCCCTTTAGTTTTGTATGTAATAGATGCTCTGCGATTGAAAATCATGCTCAAATTGGCATAGTCAAGTTTCCTTCTTATCTTTAATGCAATTTTTTTTGAGAGTTTCTCACTGTAGGTATATTGCGGAGGCTTGAATGCCAGGCAGGCAGGCAAGGGAGTGATATATTTGTTTGGCGGCATTATTAATAATGCGTCTCTTGCTCGTTTATTCAAGATAATTGCAACTAAAATAAGGGGGACAGCTATCACGACTCAAAGGTGCAATATAATTTCCCAAATTTCTAACTCTCCCATGAAATGGCGTGGTCAGTATAAACACAGGGGTGCCTCATTGCACAGGACTAATGTTCTCTTTATATAGATTACAGAAATGCTGAAATACCATCTGTCTCGATGTCATTTTATTCCCCACTGGGCAGCTATAGGTGATAGAGATTTATTAATTAGATGTAGTGAGTATCAGCGTTGCGTTGTTTTAATTAATATTCGTTATACCATATACGCACGGTTGTATGTAGCCTATGGTACAAACTGGGATACAACAGCAACAACGATACAAAAAAACATAACGCACGGTTAGAATTTTAGACTGTGCTTTCTTTAAACACTCAATTTTATGCTCTAGAGATAAGAGAAGTATTGCCTCAATTTTATTTCCTCTTAATAAAATTAGACTCTCGGAGTCGGCTCTCTTCTTCTTCTTCTTCTTTCATATTTGCATACAAACATCATCAACGAATTTAAGTTACATATTATATAGAGTTCGCATATTACCTATAAACAATGTGCAAACTCCATTTTATTATCATCGCCTGTCATCATGTAGTTATATTTTTATCTACATAACAATGTTCTTTATTTATTTAAGGAGAGCGACCATATGTCTGTGAATTCTGTGATAAAGCATTCTCCCAGAATGGCACACTACGCCGACATCAGGCCACTTGTCGCAGTATACCGCCCGGCTTTCATCTGGAACGTGATTCTCTTATTCGTAGCAGCAACTCCACAACTAACAACAACAACAACAACCACAACAACAATAACGATAGAGACTCCGAATCACAGAAGAGCTCACCCACATCAAGATTAAATGGATTATCACAACAGCAGCGTCATGGCGGTGGTTTAAAACGCGCTGCCAGTGAAGCTGGTCTAACAGCTAATGTGTTCGCTGCTGACAATGAAGAGTCAGTGAATGAATGGCCCATGGATTTGCGAGACAATACAGTGACTGCAGCATTAGATCATGTGGATGGGATACCGGTGAGTACCAACCTATACCTACTACTATTAGGTGATTAGAATCTCGGACGCAGTTTTGGTGGCTTGGAGAGGTACACGAACTAGGAACTAGGAACACAAAAAATATATTTTAATTGACGGCTTTCTGGACGTAGAAACCCTGTCAATGGAGACTTGGAAGTCTTTTGGGGTACCAAGTATACCTACAATACATACGAGTAGTTTGGATCGATGAAGTGCCAATTCATTTGGGACAACAACTGCACAAAGAAAATACTACAACTACGCCCAACATAATCAGAGGCACTAATTAATTGTTTACCATATAGTGCAGACTTGAAGATTGTGACAGATCTCTTATAATATGTTCTGTGGTGCATTCTATGCGGTCAAGGTGTTCTTCTTATTATAGCACAAACAGAACGTGTGATAGAAAAATAAGCTGTACCGCGGCTACATTTGTCCAGGGGTGTATAAAAATGATGACAAAACCAATTTTTATGCTCTGTCTCTTCAAAGTCTCTTTTTAAAAGCAAAAGTTATGTTATAGTTTTAAATAGGAATTTTAAGACTGTCAGTTTTGGCATCGTTATGAACCAACCTTTTAGTTGCAGCGTTGGTTGTGTATAATGAAGAAATATTAATTATTAAGCTGACAGAGTTGTTGTGTATAACCTACACCACAGTCGACCGTCGTATAGGAGAAAGTCGGACTTTCATTCACAATCTGCATGTTGGTAAGTATAGTTCATTATATATTAGGAGATGATGTGCAGGTTGGTAGGGTACTACTATATTCCAATCATATAATTTAGGAGAGTGAGAGTGAGTGAGTTTTTATTATAATTGTTCTCTGTCAACTAACTTGGTATCTCATATTATCATTATTATCATTATTATTATTATGGATGAAAAATACAATTGAATTTTATCAAGCATTTAATCAGTTTTGTCTTTAGCATTGAAAGTTTTATAATTTGACTGACTGACTGACTGACTTGAGTTTTGCATTGGCACAATGTAAATGGATGGATGGTGGAGCAACAGTCACCACTCTACTACCAACCTGCACATTAGAGACTTACTACTTTGTATACTTTGTAACTAGAACTAACTTAACTGTGGCATTGGTTGCGCTTGTGCGGGAGAATAGAGAGAGAGAGAGGAAGGAGTAGCTATATAGGGATTGTTCTTATTGTTGTTGTGGTTGTTCTGCTATGAAGACAACTCTTCAATTTTATAATTTTCTTCTTCCAGTTTGCAAATACTGAAACGTTACATTTTACAATTAGCAAATTGGTGCATCCACATTTATTATTATTATCATCATCATTATTCTTTATATTTAGTTGCTTGTGTGTGTGTGTGTGTGTGTGTGTGTGTGTTGTGTGTATGTTATAGGCAAACAGCTAGACTTGAATTGAGCGTGTGCTTTTTATCATCTTTCCTTCTGATGCGAGGAGAGCTCTCTCTCCCAATAACAATAACAACATGTGACCAAATTATAAAGAAACTGCGCACACACTGCATTTATCAAGAAGGCAGCTCATTTATTTGCTGCTTCCCCCCATATTTCATTATCTCACTGTATCATGATATTATTTAGTGCTGCTTGGGCCAGGCAATATAATACTTACCTACTTAGTATAATATGTACATATTTTTGCAGAGAAGCGTTTGGATGCAGTTATATAAAGCATAAGTAGAATATAGAGATAGATTCTGAAATTGAACAATCACTCAGTCACATAGAGACCGTACACAGCTGAATGAGTGAAGCAATTAGGTAAAAAGAGTTCACCACTGCACATAATATAATATAATATTATTATAAAACTATGAGTGGCAACAATTCTCAAAATTGAAATTCTAGTCAAAATCATGTAGGTACCTTTTACACACACACACACACACACACACACACTGCTGGGAGAATGTGGTACCTCGCTACCTATGCATCCATCTACTCTAATATACATCGCGTCATTTAGTTGTTTTAGTTGTTTGAATGCTAGGTATATAGGAAAATGGGTATATTTATGTAGTATAGTTAGCGACATCAATAAACATAATCATACTCTTGGTTGGTACATGATTTTCAACTCTTCATTTAATATTCATATATACATAATTCTCTAAATCAGATAGCTTCTCTTCTATATATGGAAATAAATAAATTTTGTTTATACTACCAGAGCTACCTCACTAGGTGTACACAATGCTGGTTGAATGTTGTTTTTTTTTAGTTTATTACAATCGCATAATTTAACCTTACCTACCAAGAAATAATAATAATGCACACACTCTGTCTCTACCCAATAAATAATCAAACAATGATGATGATGTTATACAAAACAGATACTAATAGAGAATGTGTCTATTATGGTGGAATACCTACCCCAACTCCCATTCTTATATTCATTTAAAGTATTTTGCTCATCATAACTAACTAAGGTATACAACATACGTGTATTGTATGTGAGTGCTTCACCGTTTTTACTGCATTGAAAATTTCCTCTACTGCATAATAGTTGTGTATTGTACCTAGAGTGTGTATTGTAGTGCATAGACAATCCTCTTTACATACCTTTACATACATTATGAACTGATAATACACTACAATCAGATAGAGGGGAGAACAAAGGTAGAAGTAGGTGCATACTGCATACTATGTATTATTATTATCAACACACAATAACAACAGTTAGATATAGATAGATAGATAGATAGAATGTTGTATTTTGTTGTTCCGCAACCATACCTGCATCCTACAAACACACTTTACATTGTTCTCCAAGAATGTGATGTGATGAGAAGTATAATATGTAAGTAAGTGTACATCCACTTCGTGCAAGAATCATCCGACATTTTGCACTCCTTTAATTTTATGCCCTCGTTAATTATGGGAATGGGTTGGTGACTCTGGGACACACACAGACACACACAGAGACAGAGACAATAATAAGGAGTTGGTTGCATTGTAATTTCAGCTTGCGCAGTTGGGTTGATATTAAATGCATACACATCCAACACACATCCAATATGGTACACACACACAGGCTCTGAGCAGTCTGTTTTATTTATTAGTAATACTATATACTAACTAACACAATGCATCAATCACAAAGGGCAAAGTGGAATACCAAACTTTGTTTAAATAAGCACCGCACTAATAACGTTTGAGCGAGTGCAGTTGCAAGACTAGATGCAAGAGAAGTGTTTTTGCATTCTGTCAAATTGTATGGGGAAAATGTAGAGCTAGAGCTAGAGCTAACCCGTTGACGGCGCACCCGTTGATACCTATGGGAAATATAGGTTACCTTAGTAGCACTGAATGAACAAAATTAAAGGTAAACAGATGGTTTGCATCCTTCCTTTGTGCATCCATAATGTTAATTTTATTTATTGTTGAGACAGATCGGTACGTAGTTCAGTGCTCCCCAGAATGATAAGAATACTACAATTGCATTTAGGTTGTTGCATTGTTGTTACTCATCTTTATCTGCAGTATCCATCACCGTATTAAACAAGGTCATAATAAAGGTCAATATTTTGACAACGGAGGTATACCAACCAGCACAGCAGTTGTTAACCCTTACCTATATGATTTCCCAAAATTAGTGTTATGCAGAATTTCGCTTGATCGACGAATTACCTCTTGTTGTAAATATGAATTTTGTTTTGGTTTAATATTATATATCCAAACCGTTTATTGTATAACATTTGCGGTTTGGATATGGTCTGGTTTAATGACGTATGGCGCAACAACATTATGTAGTACCAACCATAATAACAGTTACACAGAATTTTGACTCTCAAAATATGGAAATATGCATATCGATAGTTTTGTTATACCACGACTGACAAATTCCTATCTCTGCCATTATAAAACTATCAATTTCATGTTGTCATCTCTCCTAAACTGCTTTATTGATTTTAATAAATTCTTATTGAAATTGGTAGTTTTATAATGGCGGAGATAGGAATTTGTCAGTCGTGGTATAACAAAACCATTTCAATATT
>JAYJLU010455500.1:0-12617 GCA_036873645.1 Minona dolichovesicula | reverse complement strand
CTCTCTCTCTCTCTCTCACCTCTTCCTGAATATTTGATGGTAAACCGGCGAGTACCTCTGCACTGATGTCTTCAGGTAGATCGACGGTGGTGAGTTGCTCTCGCACACGCCTGGCATGAAGATGATCACGAATCACTTCAGCGCGCATTTCTTCGGGAAGAGCTTCCAAAAATGAGGGGTCCATACCATCAGCTATCATTTCTTGAACAGCTTCATCATAAGATGGTATCGTGCTACCTAGATAGATCACGCAAATAAATAGATAGATATAACACAATAAGAGATAGCCATATAGTTTACTAACACTATTCTATTTTGTTATTATATAACTAACTTCTATTAGCTGTTGCGGAAATTGCAATAGAAGTGGAAGCTTGCGTGTGAGTGGGTGGTGATTCTGCTGGAGTATCTGGTGCGAGAGTATCCACAGTGGGGAGGGGTGGAGGTGTGGAATCAGTGTTAACTTGCTCCTCTTCTTCTAGCATAGTTGTTGGTGCTGCAGAATCTGTGTGTAGAGCTACAGGAATTTAGGAAAATTTATATTCAACCAGTAATTATGTTTAAGATATAAGAATATTATAGAGAATCTGTTAGAATAATAATAGCATGGAATTAAACAGTTAGTTATTTGCATATCAGCCAACGAACCTGGATAATCAACGCTGCTGGTAGGGATGGTATTTTCAGTGGTTACATCAGCAGGAGTCTGCTCCTCCGTTCCTTCGACGTGCTCATCGGTTTCCATTTGTTCAGTGAGATGTGATAGGTCGGGAGCAGGATTGGCAGCTTCATTTTCTATAATTGAATCATAAACATTACATCTCACAGTTTATCAATATGAAATACAATGTATGTATGTATGTATGTAATAGCTGACCTTGCAATGCAGCAGTTATTCTTTGATGTGTCGATAGTAGTAGCGATTCCATTTCATTGAGGATGTCACTGGCTTCATTTGCAGTTTGCACTAGATTTGATATGCTATCGTATTCTGCACTTTGAGATTCATTAGCAGCTGTACCGGTAGTAGAAGAGATCGCGGGTTTATTGGAAATTGATGATTTAGTAGTAGTCGCTAAAATTAGTTTAAAGCTCATTAATTTATATGTACATAGACACGTGCCATTTAATTTAATAGTCCATAAATTATGTTAAAAACTTCATACCACTATCCTTATCTTTCTGTTCCTTCTCTTTCTCCTGCGATAGTTTGTGTAACCTTACAGCTTCGTTGAAAGCCTCTAATCGCTTTTTATGCGCCACCAAATAGATATGTCTACGAGCTAAAAGAACCAAATCCATAACTTCTCGTCCATGCAACAGTCGAGTTAATTCCATCCAGTGGCGAAGATTTACAGAAAACGAAGTGGAACTGTCTGTTGAACCGATTCTACTTCCTGCCGGGTCCTCCTCAGAGAGCATTTCCCATACTAGCATATCACCTTCTAGCAGCTCTTGACCAACACGATTCAAATTACCCGACAGTTCGGAATTCGCCTGTGAATTGGCGTTGAGTGAATTGGCCCATGCCGATGTTCCAGTAGCATTCCCCTCATTCACAAGTAATTGATTGCGCAATACATATAATAGGTCGCGTGATGAATTGCCAGGCACACGACGAGTAGCCCGAGGATTCAGTGGCTCAAGGAGAGTATGACGAGACGCCAAGGGTCCACCACCTACGCGGTCGTGAATATTTGACGCTGTTCCAGTTGCTGAGATAACCTGATTTCCTAAAACAGTTTGTTCAAATAATGGCAGTTAAAAAACGGTTTTCTAAGCAGCTACAGTATTTCTAGTAATTTTTCTAGTTAAATTAATGGCAATGGACTGGGGATAAAAGGCATGCGGAGACGATAATATCACAACAGTAATAATCAGGTATATGACTGATGGTAATAAGATATTCCTAATAGAGTGAAGAAAGTATAAGTGCAGGGTGAGGCAAAAGTAACCGAACTCTAGCATGAAATATATTATCAGTAATAATAATATAAGCAATGCAATATATACCACAAATAAAATTTGGAATTTCCAAATCTATTTTTAGATCTTCCACATCACAGATGACCACACATACTAATTGAATATTATTTTTGTTTTTAAAAGAATGAAACACTGTGAAGGGTGTGAAGGGTGAGAATAAAAAACAAAAGCGTATTTGATATGAATCCTCCTACCATGTCTAGCATCCCATAAATGTCTATCCCAATTCGCGGAAACGTGCAATAAAAGATTATCACCTCGGTCACTCATCTGAAGGAAACGATTACCAAAAGAAAGTCCCACATCATCAATCAATTGTGTAAAGGAGAATGAATCCTGAAACGGGAAATCTCGAATGGCAGCACTAGTGGGGTGCGCGGGTGCGGCAGTATTACCACCAGCACCACCCCCACCAGTTGAAAAGCCAGTTAGGAAAGCATTGACAGTATCATCAGAGGCATTCTCGTTAGATACATTAGCCGCATCCTGATCATCATCTTCATCATCCTCTTCGTCTTCATCAAACGAACCAAAGTCAAATTCAGCGTCGAGCATTTCAACCTAAAATAAATAAATAATGCGAGTCAGTGTGTAGTTGTGTAGTAATATGGAGTAGGTAATGTGTATAATATTCTGTTTTATTTAAACAGAATAATCTACCCTACTTACTTGGTTCATATGGTGCAGTAGTCTCTCTTCATGATTATTTCTCTCTTGACGACCATCGCTATTATTACCATCATCCTCATCGTCTTCGTCATCGTCTTCACTTTCATCGTCATCCTCGTCATCTTCAGCCGGTTCCTCGTCCATGTCATCTTCAATTCCTTGCTCACCATCATCGATATCCTCCTCCTCCTCCTCATGCTCATCTTCATGGTCATTATGATCATCTTCATCATCAGATCTATTTAAAAGCAGAGTTATTCCATTTACTTAGCACTAAATTTGAAGAATTCATCATCATCCTCATCCATACATATCTATTATTAGAAAGAAAGACATCTTTACCTAACAGTATCATCCTCCATATAGCTGTATCTGGCACGAGCACGATCATTGGCATCATCGGTCTCGTCCTCATCTAAAGTACTCATAACAATGACCATACCATCATCGTCCTCAGCTCCATCTGGATCGTTAGCATTACCGTTACCACCACCAAGATTATTACTGGAATGTCTAACACGGATGACTATATCATCGTCATTTTCTAAAATGATTGCCTCATTTCCAGCTGGTGGCATTCCATAAGCTTCTTCATCTTCGTCAATCATGTTCTCATCATCCATTTCTTCTTGGCTGAAACCTTCATTGCCAGGTAGGGACGATTGTGGGACTGCTGATGCAATAAAAAGAGCGTAAATTAATGAAATATGACAAATGAAATTAATGGTTTCCTTCCACAGGACTTTATAATGATATTATTAAGTACCAGATGGTTACACTAAATATTTGAAATAAGCCCATACCTATTAACGAACCGTCGGACAAATTGTTAGTCTTACCTTCATTCTCTTCTATCGAAGCAAGCTCAACACCAGTGGTAAAAGCGGTTGACTGCATCTGTGCAGGTGGGGCGGCGGTGGCTGATTGTTGAGAACGGTTATCTCCACCGGACGGTTCTCGACTTAATAACGATTCTGCTGTTCGTCTGCTGACATTTTCATGAGAAAAGCCAGCAGGATGTCTACGCCGATTAGCTAAGTTATCAGCCAATGCGTTCCTGGCACTGTGCTTATTGGCTGGCATTCCATTTGGAACCTATAATAATAAAAACAAACATAAAATTACGTTGTTAAGGTTGCATATACATTGGGTAAAAGAGGGGATAACAGCACCCAGAAATGAGCTAGTAGAATTCAAATATCCAATTGAAAAGACTTTCGAATTAATTACCTTTATTCTTGTGAGATTCTCTAAAGTTTTAAGAACCATAGTGACGGTAGTTTTACTGCCCGAAATGTTCATATCAATCATGGCTGGTATTTTGGCCAAATCACAGGCCAGTTGCTTCCTGTGCATGAGAGAGTGCATGAGAGAGTAGGAGTTGGTTGCAGAATTGTGACAAGTGTTTGAGAATGGATAGAGCATTCGCAGAGCACTGCTACAACCACCAACGAGAAATCTATCCAATAATTTCATATGAGAGGATAACTTCAAGTGTTTCATGTTGCTATCCTAAAAAGCAAAAGCAAATAATGAAATGAATCAGTTGAATGATAGGTAAAGAGAAAACTAACAATAGTAACATTGATATTAAGATAATAAGGCGTTTGATTGCAGTGTGGTACATTTTATTTGACTTGTGGAATATGTGTACAGGGAGACCATTCTTTTTTGAAGAGATTGTTGAGATTGCTGGTAGTTGATTTTGTCAGAGATGAGGGGAATTTGAAGTTTGTAGGAGTTTCACTTCGTTTATGGCGTTGTTTGGTTTTTCGTGTTAGATTCTTAATGAATGATTGGGGTAGCCATTATTGTTAAGAAGGTCCTCGGAGGATTTAGTGTGTTTGTCCTTTAGTTCGTGTTGTGCTGCATCTGGTGGTTCATTTTTTAGCTAGTTTTTTGCGAATTTTTACTTTTGGATGGTATTGGTATTTTCTTTCCGTGCTGGTTCACAGTGATTTTGAAATTTGTAGTCTGAAGACATTGTTAGAGTTGAAATGTTCGATTTCTATGTAATTTTATGGAGTATTCCAACGTGAAAATGTTTGTCATATGAAATTAGTAATATATATGTAGGTAATTGAAAAAGCTTACAGTCATTGCAGCCACACGATTGATTGACAATCTGATTTCATTGATGATGAATTTCAGGGAGTCAGTGGCAGCCACAACATCAGGATTATCGGAGGATGCAAAAGAGTTCTTTTGATTCGACTCGTCGGTGTGAGCTGCACTTTTATTAGCATTCACTACGCCAGTAAACGACACCACAATCGCTTCCAACACAGCGCTGCACAACTCGCCGAATTCATTGTCGTGCAGGTAATCATCCAAGAACAGGGCCACCGCGCACCGATTATCCGAGCTGGTGTCAGTGGAGGACGCTGGGAATGCAAAGTGTGTCACATAGCGAGCGACAGATGGATGACAAAGAATTAACTCCGTCAAATATTTGAAGCATTGATTCTTATTTAATTTCACTTTCTGTGCCGCCGCCTGATTATTCGCTTCCTGATTCGATTTTGTGGACATGCCGGTGGCTTTGTTAGCCTCTTTGGCTTTCTCTACTACAGGTGGTGGTTTGGGCTTTGTGAAACCATCGGTTGAAGTGCTTTGAGGGGTCTAAATTTAGAGAAAATTTGACGGTTAGAAGATAATGGCACAATAAAGTGGGGAATGAGGGAGGGAGGTGGATATTTGACCACCCAAGAGAGAAAGAATCAATGTAGGTACCTCATTTTTGTCCGGTTTAGCTGCGATTTTGCGAATCAAAAATTCTAAGAGAAGATTTTGGCGATTAGTGAGCTCATAGAGGGGACTCGGTCTACTATTGGGAGTTGAGGACTTCTTTAATGTGTACATTTTCTGCATGCTGCCATCTGTTGTGTAAATAAATTATAATAATTAACACAGTACATCATACATACAATACATACATATATTCGTATAGGAGACATACCTTTCACCCATTTCTCCTCGTATTGCATTTCCATATTCTTTCTCATCAATTCCATAGCCATAGTTCGATTTTTACATAAGAGCGGACCACCAAGCACCCCAATTAAATAAAACAAATCCCTCGACCCGACTGCGGAATTAGACACCCCCAGATAATTGGAAGTGACACCATACGTGCAAGCATCTTTAATCACTTGTTCCATATTTATTCTGAGAAGATTGGGATCTTCAAATATCTGAAATAATTTGGTCAAAATTTAGTTATTTCAGTTGTTGAAGAAAGAAAAGAGATGTACGTATATATTTTAGTATATACATACCACTCGCAACAAGCTGCCAACAAAGTTTGGATAACTGGTGAATTCTTTCGGATAGGAGTATTCGAATAGTCGCTCCATCAATCCGGAATCAAATAGCTCAGTGGCAGTTGTGTAATTTGTGTAAGTGAGACGCAACAATAATCGAAACACCGCATCGAGACAATCAATTTCCATTGGCCAATTGAAATAGCCAATCAGTAAATTCAGAACCTCAATCTGTTCTTCCAATGTCAAGCTGGGCACAGATGAACCGGATTCAATTTCTTTCTCATATTCAGTAAGATTTGCACTGCCTAAAATAGTGTTGTTCAATGCAAAGAACATGTTTTTAACTCAATTGGTACTGTTTCTTTGAAAATTTGGACATTAAGCATTCTTAAAAGATATATTAATAAGAAGATATTAAACTAACTGTTGGAACTTTGTGTGGACTCTGTGGAATCTATTTGATTCTGTTGTTCTTTAGACAATGGCCACAACAGCATGGGTCTCCGGTGCAAACTCTCCACAGACACTTGAGCCATAGTTGTGAAGTGCATTTCATATGATCGCTGGTGCATGTACCGTGTAGTCAGCTGACCGGAATGGAATGCATGATCTAATTGACGCCCAGTTGACTGATTCACAGTTTGCCAAAGGGAAGACCTATCATCGAACCAATGCCAGAGATGGCATTCCTTATATTGCTCAACTCTTTCTCGAACTAGATCAATACTCTATACAAAGAAATATAAATTTAAACAAACATTGACATTAATAAACTAATCTATATCAATTATTGAGATTGAAGTTATGTACCTACCTGACTGATTCTCTGGTAGTAATCGATAAGAAGACAGACGAGAGTGATCTGTGTGGATGTGAGAGTTTTTCTCTTCTCCCGCATGATACTCAACAAGCGACCAATCAGATTGTATTTGTGAGATTGTCGACAAACAAAGACACTGGATCGCGAGAACATAAGAAGCAGAATATTCAATCGGGTGATTTCTTCTAGGCAATCAGCAACAATAACACCTCGATTATCTGAAGAACTCCCTTCACCAGTCCCACTTCTAGATTGATCAGTCTCCATTGAATCACTAGCTGATGGTGATGTTGAGAGGTCCATTTTAACCAGGTGGGCATTGGAGAATAGGTGTTGGAGAAATGTTCCCTCCTTTCCAGTGAGAAATGCAATATCAGCTATGAAGTTGAGAATCTGAAAGAATTAAAGAGAAGACGCAAAGCAATCAGTCATTAATCCTTATCACACCATCATCATCATCATCATAGTTATTAAAGAAATATGGTGTTACGCACAATTTTGTTAGAGTGTACACTAGCTACGGCTAAACAGCCAGGGAAAATATTATCTCTCAGACATTTCTTCGCTGATTCGACTTGTTCTGAATCTTTGTCAGTAGAGTTCTTCTTCTCTGGCTTTGGTTTAGTCTTGGAAGAAGTTTTCATTCTAGATTATGAGGATAGTAAATACATAATTTCGGTAATAACAAACAAATAATATTATACTTGTATGTACATATGTATATTTAAAAGCGTCATCAAGGGAATTATCAATAAATATCGTACATCATTTCATAAGGACGTCTCGGCGCTACAGGTGCCATACCAATCCTAGGATTAATAGGGCGCCGTACGGGGGTTGTAGTTTCGAAATAATCACTGAAAAAATTATCGGTTGACAGTGTTGTGAAGTCATGCTCTTCTTCTTCATCGCTGTCATTTGTCGCCGGTAGAGGCAGAGCTTCCTGACCGGCAGTGCTGGGATCACTCTCTGAAATGATGAAGTAGCGATGGAATCTGGTTATTGGAATAGTTATTTCAATTATTATTATTCGATGAAATCGTTATTTTTACTAACCTGGATTATTAGCGGTAGAAGATGCGTCTTCTTGTTCAGCTGGTTGAATAGGACCATGAGTAAGCAAGTGATTAGCTGCTTCCAGTGTATTCCAATTCGTGGACTATAAAAATACAAACACAGACACAACACATAACTTCGTATGGACACTATATTAGAGGATGATGAGTGCAAATATTGTGTGTACTGTAATCTACTCACATCTAGAGCTGCGATTACTTGAGACATTGGAAAGCCCATTTCCATTAAAAGACGAATAGTATCATTGCTGTCCATCGACTGGTCAGCAACGGACTCTCCACCAACTGCTCCACCAGATGTAGATGGAGTGGTTGGAGTAGTTGATGCGGCAGCTTCACCACTACTGGAAGTGATTTTCACTGGGACAGCAGATTTTGACTCTGTCGCTGCTGTTTCGTTTTCAAAAAGACTCGAGGAAATACCGCGCAGAATACTTAAAAGAAATTCAGCAGCTTTTTCATTGAATAAACTCTGAAATAAATAAGAAACTCTCTAAACGAATGCAGAGCTACACGAAGTTGCAGCCTCTTGGAAGCTGTATTTTCACGTGACATTTTCGAGATCAGACGACTGGAAGGCTGGCACCGTTGGAGGCTATTATGCTCAGTCTTTTCACCCCCAAACTATTGAAATGCATATCGATGGTTGGAGATTACACGCGGCTGACATATTCCTATCTCAGCAATTATAAAACACTGCCAATTTCAATTTATCGACGCTCCTAAACGCCTTCTCTCATTTTAATAATTCGCTCATTGAAAGAACGTATACATTAAGCGCTTTCCAAAGATATAGGAATTATTAAAATCAGAGAAGGCGTTTAGGAGAGGAGATAAATTGAAATTGGTAGTTTTATAATGGGGAGATAGGAATTTGTCATTTGGCAGTAGCGTGTAATCTACAAACTATCGACATACATTTCAATATTTTGAGAGTTATTTGTTAATTCAAGTTAAATAATAGTGGGTAAAGCCGGTACTAGATTTCTTTCAGACAGTGCTCGAGGTTTTTTGAGGAACAAACTACTCTTGCAGGTTTTCCACTCTCCATTATTGGATAATATTATTATTTGCAATAAATGAATGAGTGGATGAATTACTAACTAACCTGAAGATGACTCTTGCTGCACAGTTCAGCCAGTGGTCCATACAAATGTCCTCTGACACACTTGAGATATTTAGCAGCATTGAATCTGTCTGCAGAATTAGCGGAAGCGGTGGACGTTGGAGGATAGACGCGCTCAGCCTCCTCTATGATGATTTGAGCGTTGCTTAATCGTTCAGCGCATCTCAACCATTCCGTCAGTGCCAGAATGTGACAACCTTGAGTAAAATGTTTTAACATTATTGCTCGAATTCTTAGAGACTATTAAACTGATTACTTATAGGTACATAATTAGACACATGATTAAAGTAAAGGTAAAACAACTATGTATATGTACCTTTAATTTCTCGATTTTCTGAAACGGTCAATCCTTCCGTATAATTGGTGAATTTCTTGAACAATCTAAAACCCACAATAACAAATATGTGTTCAAAATGAAATGGATACAATAAAAGCAAATATTATGTGTACGTACAAATATGCACTCTTAACAACCGCCTCGTTTATTCGAATGAGTATTAATTATATACGAATTCAATATTAATATAATTCAAGGGGTGCAGAAACACTCCTTTCAGAGAAGTGATTGAACTCAGGATGGATGTGATTGGCGAACTTTCAAAAGCACACGGAACTATCATTACGAACCCGCCGCCTTCAGGCGCACGAGTAATGGTCTTTTCAGCAACAAAACCCGGGAAGAATCACATGCCTGATGAAGGAAAGGAGCGCATGCATCCACAAAAACCACAGTTTGAGTGTGAACTTCTTTAAGCTACGTGATATGACGGGGTGTCAGGATTCCTAATTCCGATTAACAACTATTTGAACTCTCGTTATATTTAGTGAAGAGATTTTTGTCTTGATAACACCAGTACGCTGGATGGTGGCAATGAGATTAATATTATTGAATTAAATTTGACAGAGATCGAGGTAAAGAATATTCGGATAATTGGAATGAATGAATGAATAATTATTAGATTTACCCGAAGTAATGCTCAATTCCTCCATTTACATGGAAGGCATGAAGAGCAGGTATCAGCGGCATCTTGGTGTTCGCATCAAATAGCATCGCATTCGTCAAACTGATTGCGGCAAAATGCATGGTGAAGATGAATTTACCAGACGCGGGATGACTTTTAGAGGTAGATGACGGCAGCCAAGTGAGGAAATCAGACATTGTCGAAGTCAGCTGGTGGAATGCCTTAGTGACATTCGGTCCACTCGGCAGTGCGCGCGGTGGAGCCATCATGGCGTGTCGTCTGTTGCGCATTGTGGCGGAATTGGATGCGCCACCACCAGCGCAGGCGCGCATCCAACCAGTTGCTAATGAATTGCCTTTCTTAATCAGTAATGTGCTGGCCTGCATAAGTCGACGAACAACTTTCTCCAACTCTGAATAATAATAAAACACATGGTCATTTTTCAGAGCGGCGCAACAAGGAAAATGTCAACTCCGTTGGGATAAATATACCTTCTCGACTATAGATATCATCCTTCACTATTATTAAGTAATCATCATACCAGGAAATTGAGTTAACAAGGGTGTTGATGAATTCGTGGACGGTCCACCAGTATTGTTGTCTGACAGGTGGTGATCGCGCTCTTTAAACAGTGAATAGATATCGAGTGATTCTAGAGCTTGCTGCTGAGAGGTACCCATAAAGGAAGCGGTGGCGGGTGTTCCATCAGTAGATTGCGCTGGATTGGTGACACCAGTTTGAGGTTGTTCCTCATCCGGGGTAGAGTCAGCCGTATAACTGCTAGCCTGACTAACAGTTATTGCCGCAGGCCGGCCTTCTGTTCCACTACCCTGCTTAGCTAGGAAATTCATTTATAAATAGGAATGAATTAGATTAATCACACTGACTATGAACTGATACACACCCAACACAAGACACAAAGCTAATGATATATATATATATATGAATACCTGTATCAGTTTGTCGTGCATTGTCGGTGAGCGGCTCTTTAGACGAAACTGCGGTACTTCCATCACCCGAGAGAGCCAATTGTTCAAGATCTTCTCTACACAAATCTGTATCTTCAAACAGAAGTTTCAACAGCACACTGGCCTCCCAATTCAGGCCAAGCAAAAGCTTTCTGAAATTAAAATATGAAATTGTTTACAAGATGAATAAATAAGAATTTTCATCATCAAGGGATGGATTTTCTTTACCCTAATAGAGCCACCGGTCCTCCAGAAGAAACAGTGAAATCCTGACTACTAAGAAGTGAATTACGAATGTGCGGCTTGAGATTCCTGACAGTCTGCTCGATGACATGACACAGAGTCGCCGTGGTGACCATATCATGCACCGTACTGGCACCTTTACTCTCATTAACTGCGGTTGATAGAAGAACTGATGAACTACCACCCGGACTACATTTACTTCCCGCTGAAATAAACCCACAATTAGAAAATTTAAACAAATATGCAACAAGGCTGAAGTTTATTTGATTTTCTGCATTATGGTAAATATGTCGCCATTGATTCAGTGTTCTCTGCGCAATTCAGCCAACGTTAATTCATTTGGTAAACGTTTAAGCCAATCAAAATGCGTTATTTTGACAGCATGAAATTCTTACGAGAAAATAAGGTAAATTATTGCGTCTGCTAATCTAGAAAAGTTAGAGATAGAAACTACGACATCAATGGAGTCGACAGACAGACATATACTACTGTGTATACCATTTTCCATAGATTGTGAGTGTACATGCGTATATAATAGATCAGACCTTATTTATTTTACTTCTACTACTTGTCAGTAGTAGGATGACTAAAAGCATCATTTATGTGAAAAAGTGACTAATAGTCCAAGTTGCAGAATATTCAACTACACTCTGTCGCGTGTTTTAAACAGTTTTGGATTGGTGTGTTAACTAAATTATTTAAAATTAACGAATATGAATGAACAGAAATACTGAAACAAATTTATCGAAGCTAACTCATGGTCAGACTTACGGTCAATAGTCTTCCGTTTATTCGTGTCTAACAGGGCCACACCTGCCGGAGATAATAAATGCTCTTTCAATAAGATGGAGTGCATCGGGAAGGTGGACTCACAGAAAATGGACAATTTCTGTAATCTGGACACCAACGCCTAAAACACAAATTCCCCAGCCATTATTTGTATTGGGATATTAGAATCAGGATTCAACTAACTGGTCTGTGTCACTAAATTAAAGTATTTTTTTTCCATTATTATTCTACATAAATATGAATTCTATTTACGTTGTGCAGTTCGACAAATACTGAACTGGCAAAGTCAGATGAATTGCAGAGTGATTGAAATATCTTATTGATGGACTGACAACTTTGCGAATTGAGGAAATCTATCGGTTGACATGGCAATTGCAATAGTTCACAGAGCAGTTTCACTCCATTGTGCTCGATGAATTCTCGACAATGAGTTTCATAGCTGTTCACCGATACGAGCAAGGATTCCAAAAATTTACACTAAAATTGAAATGATCACACAGTTAATGGTCGAGAGAAAAAGCTGTTACCACATAGTGTATTGTATATCAGATCTTAACCCTCGCAATGTTAATAATACACGAATTAGTAAGTATGCTGATGACCTCACCGTTATCAGCTGGTCTAAAAGCCTGGAGGAACTTAGAGAGATTAGCCAAACTGAAATCGATAACATCTCAAACTGGAGCGATAGAAACCTTATGAAAATCAACTG
>JAYJLU010452168.1:0-12893 GCA_036873645.1 Minona dolichovesicula | reverse complement strand
GGAGAACAAATTATAAAAATTTTGGTGTATAACTCCGATGATTCACTGTTATGTACTGATGTTATAAAGGTATATTTTCTTAAATCGAAGAGAGCGCGCGGATATATATTGTATACTTATATGTTACCAAAGGCAAACGCAGAATTTCTTATTGTTTTATCTGTAAGATCTGACATCAAATTTTCACCCTGTTTGTGTTTACCACTTTACTAAAAATCGGAAAACTGAAAATGATCTTTAAATTTATGGTTTGATATCATGTGCATCATAAGTCATTGTTTTAAGAATTCCTTTTTGCTCTCACTAACTATTTTCTGTAGATGATTAGTTGCCTAGTTTCTCATGATGCCGACATCTTATCGTTTTTTAAAGATCTAGGACTAACTTCGGCTCTTCAGGTTTGTTCGTCGAATAATAGATTGAATCTTTTCATCTATCTCTGCTCCTTTTTTGTATCACCTTTTCAGCCGGCACTGGAAGCGAATAGTCGGATCTTGGTCAAGCAAGCAACCTTGCTAATATCTATTGCCTCGGGAACACAAGATCTGCAAAGTGCTATCACAGATGCCATAAAACAAAGCAAAGAATTGATTGAAACTCCACACGATGTACATTTAATTGAATCATTAGGGGTTTCTATGTCTTTGATATCAAATATGGCTGGCGATTTAAGTAATAACGAAATGATTATTGAATTTAAAGGTTATTTCTGATAATTGATATCTATTGCGCAATTGAAGTATACATTAAGCGTAGAGTTCAACAATATAGCCAACTTTTGCTTCATTTTATGTTTATATCCGAACTTAATTTATTTTGGAAATCAAGAAGAATGTCATATACGTCTGGATTATTTCCTCATTCCCGTTATTCAATGTTTCATTCCTTGCATATTACGCTATACCATTACAAGTTTAAGGATAACATTGTAACTCTTTTCAAAATATATTTACAATATAACTCTATCTCGTGTGCTAGGACTTGAAGCGTTTTATCTGTCGATGAAATCTTTGTCCAATGCAAAAATTTGTTTAGCACAAGAAAGTGTAATGGAGGTACTGATTGCATTGCTTTAAAATAGCGTGTTTCTCTTTATTGTGTATAGTTTTGATTCCCAGTTTTTCTTTTTAGAATATTGCTCTAGGGATGAGTCGATTGGTTGAGAATTCTACTCGTGCCACTCTTAAGTTAATTGTTGGAAGCGGTGCAATGGAGCAAGTATTGAACGTATTCATCAGTCACCCTCATTACGAGAAACTTGGAGAACATATTATTGCGGTATGTTAAAGGGATTCTATGACATTTCCCTGTTTTTGTGTACCTTTTTAGTTTGAAAAGATCATCAAAGAATACCGTATTTTTAAACATGGCCTCCAAAGTTCTCAGACATTTGAATGTCGATCTAGAACAATGAGGACTGTTGTATATAAGAAGGGAATGCTCCTTTGTTGAACTTATTGGGACATTTACTGTCATTTTTTTGCTGTAGTCTTTATTAGAAGCAGCAAAATACCCGGAACTACTTGACTCGCTGTTTTCTATCAAATCTGTTGGAGCAGTGGTTTGTATGATAAACAACCATCCGTTAAATGACGAAATTATAAACAATGCTGTTCGGTTTATCGGAAAGTTTGTTTCTCGCAATGGTTATTTCTAGTAGCGACTTTGGTGCGGCGGCCCTTTATCTGTTGTGGCGGCCATTCTGAATTTTACTAAACAAAATGTATCCGCACGAACATTTTTGTGAGACAGGCCCTTTTCTTTTAATAATGTTATCACATCAAATTTTTCCTATCTCATTTGCAAATATATTTAAAACTTATAATTTTAGAATCGTGGATTTTCCGAAACATGGTGTCGAAGCTGTAAAATGCGGAGCAGGCTCTGCATTAATGAATGCTGTAGGGCACTTAATGGGTATGGGATTAAATAAATTTTAACTAGATGGCACGTAAAATATTATAGTTTCGGGGTGCGATACAATCTCCTTTTTGCAATTTTAAGATTATTTTCACATTCTAGCAGCATAAATTATCTTATCGTCATTACCTGTGATCTGCTGCGTAAATTCTTCTTTTTATCACTCAGGGTATTTGTTAACGCCGTGAATTATAGTTAATGGTTTCCACAATGTTTTGATTATGATTTGTTTTCAGGAATTGAGAATTCATTGATTAATGCTCTTTTTGTGGTCGGAAGACTTTCCGATATGGTTAAAAGTGCTGGATTTGCATTAGAATTTCACAATGTTGACCATCTTAACGATGTATGTTAGTATGATATTTTCTATCTTATTCACTAAAAACTCTAATAACCTATAAATATAATATTGATAGCATTACTTGAGTGAAATATGTAATACGATAGTTATGTTATCATTCAGTAAAAATAGCTTCAGGACACACCACACAAATGCTGTCATTATTTGCAGGTTCTGGTTAATCACAAAAACGCACCAGAAGTTAAAGCTGCTGCAGCGAGTTGCATTGCGGCATTATGCCAAGATCCTAATTTTTCAACGGCACTTGCCCAATCAGTTGGGATTAAAGAGATTGTGACAGGCCTGAATAGGTAAGTAACATTTAATCATGGTGTAGGACCCAAAATTATTTTGCTCAAGAACTAGAATATTATATCGTTCGTTGCAAAATATGTGACTAGAAGTTTTCCGAGAATAAACTTAACTGCATCCCACTTTCATGGTTAAAGTTGTTGTAGTTATTTCTCTACTTTAGTTGTATATAATACTCTTTAAATGTGTCATTTGTAGCTACGCAGACCATGTGGATTATTGCCGAAGTGCTTTATCTGTACTCGAGAATGTCGCAGAGGATTGTGACAACGTTTTCTTTATTGAAAATTTTGATGGGGGGCGCATAATGCTATCAACTGTTACCCAGTATCCAGAAGATGATATAGTTCAGGTTCTAGTTTGGCTTTTGACGAACTGTGGTTTGTTGCATGATTACGTGTCTGTATTTAGGCGTGCGGTATCCGCGGTTTGGCTTTATGTGCTGAAGCTAATGATGTGGTATGAACTTCTTACATCCTTAAATAGCATTTATTTATGTCAATTCCGATTCTTAATGATGAGAGTTTTTCACTTTGAGTTGGTAGTATCGTGCCTTCATAATAAGTGTGTATATTTATTAGACAAATTTTTAGATTCTGTTAGTTTATGAGCGTGTGTTACATTTCAGATATGTCTGAATCTCGCATCCAATGGTTCAATTACACTTGTTTTGGAAGCGCTACGGCGATTTTCCGGAATTCCTGCAATTGTCGTGGCTGCATCACAATTTATTCGTGCCCTTTCTCGAATACATAAACATCGTACTATTTTAAAGAAGGTCGGAGCCTTGGATGCTCTCAGGTTCCAAAAAGAAGAGTCTGTTCTGGAACCGGAAGTGCTTTCAATTATTGATTCGGTGCAGTCCAGCTTTACTATTTATATTGATTTAATTTCTTTGATTGATTTAATTTCTTTGATTTCATTTCTGGTTGATGTATTTTGTGTAGATTTTTGTTTCTTGCTGTAAAATTGGCATATTTTAGGCAATTTGCGCCCTCAATCCTGAATCAAGTCATCTCCTTAGCTCAGTTTATGAATATATTGGTGTGTTCTGAATTAATAGTTAACGGATTTCAAAGCAAATTTGCAAATTTAAAAACCGTCATAATTTCATTTAACCACTTGTACGATGTTAGCGCTATCTAAGGATAAGAAATATTGTATCTGAGACAAAATCTGAAGTTCTTTAAATTGCCTGTCAAAAAGATGTCTATTCGTATTTATATCGTGCATATTCAATATGTTAAAGATGGAAGTTCACTATCCTGTAACTTAGCGTTGTATTTGCGTAGATGGTGATGATCCAGAGATGGTACTCTCTACTCTGAATGACGTTTGTAAAATTATTGAATCCGGTGATGTGGTATGTGATAATAATTCATAGATTTATTTATTTAACGGCAACCTTTTCGATATTGGAGATTCTATTTTTGAAAGTTTTATTTTATAAACACAGAATTTATGTATATGAAGCGACATGGGTCGTGTCGCAAATTTCTATCCAATATTGTATTAACCGTTGTGGTTCTGACAATTTGTCCTCAATTTATTAAATGCCTGATACATGCAAATCTTCGCTGCTCCTAATAATTGAGTGATGTGGAGCACAATCGAATTGTATTAGATGGGAACTAGCTTGGATATCGAAGAGTATTAAGACCGTGAAACAAACGAAACTCCATTGTTTCGTATATTGTGTAACAGAAGTCACAATGATGCAACACTTCCTGAGAAAATTGCACATTTTCCATGCAAAACAGTCACAACAAGCGATTTCAATTTACGGCAAAATATGATTTATGATGGTTTTGGTCGCGAATTTATTATGGTATGGAAATTTAAGGTGGTGAATATCAGTTTCAGGTAGCAAGTTGAATTAACAATATCCCAACAACCAACAAACTCTGAAGAATGTAGTGAACAAATACGTTGGCTCTAAAATATTTTTTGACCAGTTTCGGAGTGATATATTATTTTAACGAATGATAGACATTGGTAACGCTTAGTTGATCTATAAAAATTCTGATTTGGCGGCATTCTGTCGCTGAGTTATGTCATCCGGATTCCATGTACTTCAACAAAAAATTTCCATATATTTTTTAACTTAATGTACACTTTTGAGGTTAAGGAACTCTTACGATCTATATAGAGCAATTTTGTATGATATATATCCATTATCTTGTCACATTGCATCTTGTTATATTCAATTTTATATGATTAATAAAAATTCATGTTTTGATTTATATCCTTTGTTGAATTTATTCGAAAGAGCCTTTTTAATTATTCCCAGTTCCATGTTTTGTATATGGCTCCTTCTTTGCACATAAACTTATAAAAACACTTTATGTTGTATGCTAAACCTAATTGGTTCATTTAGGTGGACATAGAAATTTCTGACGCCGTAAAACTTTTGAACTCTGTATTGAACGCATATTGCAACAAGGCAATTGCGATAGCCACTGTAAGTGAATTAATTCTGAAAATGTCATTGTGAAAGTTATTGCCGTTATTCGTTAATTATCTAATGTTTATCTCTTGTTAGTTTCGAACTGCGTCAGCAATTTGCAATGCGGATAATGAAGGAATTTTTGTGGAACAATATTGCAACATTGGTGGTCTTCAAAATATAATAGACATCTTTGATCAGTTTGTTTTACTTTAGCATTTTAATTTGTTTGAGAACTGAGAGATTTTTTGTAAATGTTGGATTGTCCATATTGTTATTCTATTATTATGTTTCATATTACGCGATTAAAACATGAACGTGCACCGTTTTAGATCGCCAAATGAATATTGATCTGGTGAATATCTACTGTAGTTTTGTATGAGTTTTATGATTATCTACCGTTAAATTTCAATATTTCCAACAGTTTTCCCGACGACGGAGAGTTGGCGGTCGAGGCATTTGCATTAATAGCTAAACTTTCTGAGAATCCTAATTGCGTTGTTATGATCAAAAGAATAAACGTTGCTGAGCATATCATTAAAAAACTTACAGATTTTCCTGAAAACGTTGGTATACAGGTTAGGTTCAGATTTCAACGCTGTGATAATTTGTTCAACTCTACACATTTATATAATAATACATAATGTGTTTGTATTGTTGATAGTCAATTGGTATTAATTTAATGAATTTGATTACTTCGGGAGATGAACGACTTTGCAAGGAAATCTGTTCGAATGGAAGGTGTGCTAACTATGGCCCAATTGTGTTGTGGATTACAAGCATTTGTTTTCTTTTAGTCTCTTGATTGCTTACCAATACTTTACGAGTTATGAACAGCGCACCGTATAGTTTACCTTAAGCAGTTATTTGTATTATCTTGTAGAAGTTGTACTGGTGACAATCTGGAACATTTTCCGCAAAATCCACAAGTTGACAAGGCAAGTTTCGTATATTATGCAGTTATACTAGAATTTACTAGGATTATTCTGATAATTATTCTCAATTTTGATTAACCTGAAGTTTGTAGCGCAGGGCAAACCAGATTGTTTGTAGTATATCCCTAAATTGGTTTGTAAAAGCAAATTAACCGGTAATTTCGCGTTTTTTTGTTAATTGATTTCTATCGGCGACAGATTTAAATTTATTCTTGATTAGAATTTATTTTTCAGGTTGTGCCTACGGTAAACATTGGAGAATTTACAGAAGAGATATTGATTCCACCTCCACTACCTACAGATTTGACTCTTGAGCACGCGATTGAGTCAAAATCTTGTATGTTTTTACTCTAAAAATTTATCATTTTTGTGGTTTTGTAAGCTGCTGATAGACTTTCTGCACTTCGATTCGCTGTTAATGATTTGGGTATTTTGCATGGAGATCGCGGTTTGTCCAACTTTATATATTTCTTTTTGTTGGTGTTGCAAAATACGTCACACATTTTTATGGTTTGTGTATTCTATTGTTTTGTCCGTCGTTTATAATTAACTTTGGGCTTTATGAATTTCCTTTATATAGATCAACTGCAGCACGCAATGCAAGTGATCGGAGAGAAGAAAATCGACCCGAAAATTCTGCATAATCTGAGTGATCTGGAAGCACCACAAAAACTTGTCCATGTATTAAAAAAGTATCACGACGACAAAGAAAATGTTCTAAATTGTGTGAAGGTTAGAAATAAAACAAAGTTTGCGGATTTAATAGTCTGACATTTTATATATGTTTCTATCTCAGGCAATTGATAAACTTGTAGTTGATCAAGGTAGCCTCGAGGAGTTTGTTGAATATGGCGGAATATCAGCGCTACTTCGCGCTCTTCGAAAGCATATGGATAATCCTGATATTTTATCCCCTGGAATTGCTTTAGTTGGAAATCTTTCACAAAATGATCATTTGAAAACCCTTATTGGGTTGTAAAGTGGAATTCAAGTATGTGAATGTATTGTTTCTTGTCGAAACGTTGTCATCGCCGTAGCGAATCATAGTATTATTCGGAAATATGAGGTGTTTGTAAATACCTAGCAACAATTCAATACTACGTATTTTCATATTTAATAAAACGTTGTTTTTCGTTGCTATCGTCGCATTAGATAATATTAAAAGCGATGGAACTATACCCCAATCATAATATATTGCTGGATAAATGTTGTTACTGCCTCGCGAATCTCGCCTTTAAAAACCCTCCTAATACAAACGCAATCATTCAAGGAGATGGATTGAAATTAATTATTTGTTCAATGGACCGCCATCCATACGATGTTGATCTAATGGATTCATCCACCACATGTCTATTAAATATATGTTACAAAATGGAAAATAAGGTTTAATGATATTGCGTGTATAGGTTATCATATATTGTTGGTAGTTTATTGATGTAATTAGGAAAATTGTGTTAAAAAACATGTTGGTGTGTTCGTTTTTGATATGCGTAGTCATTAGTCTGTCGGTCTGGTGGAGCGCGTGTGGTTGTACAAATGTTGAACAACCATTCTGATCGAGAAGGTCTTGTTACAGCAGGATTTCGTGTTTTAGGAAATCTTGCTTACTATAAAGGTTCAGTTTTCGCTTATGATATTGATTACATTATGTTGTAATCTTTATCTAAGAATTTTACAGATCTAGATGCGATCAAAATTTAATTTTTTAACACGAAAAATAATAAAATCAATAAACCCAACTCAACAATATTTTTGGCAAATAGGAAATTGGAATTTTAGGAAAATTATACTTTTTGAACTTGAAAATTAACATCGTTTAAATATATTATTTGTGTTTTTATATACATATATCTTAGTTGTTCGTAAGTACATAAAATGTTTGTAGTGTTTTTCCAGAAAATGTGATATTTTAATTTGTATCCTCTTCCTCCAGATAATATATGTGTGATCCTGAAAGAAGAGGCAATTTCAGTAATAACCAGAATCATTACACGAAATCTTGAGAACTCAGAACTCGTCGAACTTGCCGTAGCAGTTATCGGCAATATTGCCTCGCTCAGCGATCCCAGTCAATTAATGACGATTGTAGAGGTATCGTCTAATTGTCATATTTATTCAATCATACGTTCTGTAAAGTTGGTAATTTCCTATCCTGAATAATATACATCGATAAACTGCTAAACATGATGTAAAAATTAATATGTACGCTGCAAGAAGGCATGAATTGATATGTTCATTTTGTGGTTTATGGTTATTTACCAAATTCATGGATCTTTGTATTTAGTCTGGTGCTGTTAAATCTATAATTGATGCTAGCACGCGGCATCAACTAATTGTCAAACTTCAGCTTTTTTCATTGGGTTCTCTTACAAATATTGCTAGAGATTCTCGACATGCCACATATATTTGCACGTCAGGTGGAATTAAAATGGTAAGGGAATTAATTTATATTCGTATCTATGTATTCCGATTGTTTCTAAAATAGTTCGGTTAGTTAACTCATAGCATACAATTATTTATAGGCACTTCAGGTTTTGCATGTACTGGATTCGGAAGAAGAAGTTGCGAGAAAAGCGTTGCAGTTAATTACAGGTCTTGCTTCCGATGAAACAAACGTTAGAGGTTTATTTAATAACGAGTATTGATGTAGATTTTTAAATTGAGAGGATGTTTTCGTCAATTTCAACACTTCATGCGCAACGATACAAACTTTTAAATCACATATATGCTCAATCTTCCTTATCGCGTTAGAATTGGTTAGAATTGAGAAGTTGACAGTTGTCTCGAATCCCTTACCTCTGAGAATATTAAGGGACAGTCACTCTAATTTTGAGATCTATATTCGGCTGTCTTATTTAATAAAATCTGGACATGGCGTTTTTGTTGATTCACATGTCGAAGTCTTCTCTGATTTGTTTTTGTTTTTTAACCAGAAATTATCCAAAGTGGAGGTCCCGCTGCCGTTATCAGGGTAATGAAACAACACTAGACCAATTCGTCTGTCGTGAAAACTGGTTTGGTTTCACTCGCCAAAATTATCCTAGACAATATCTCAGCAGAGGAATCTGCTAAACAGGGGTAAGTAGGAGGCGCACCTGCATACATATTTTTAAAGTTACATATAATCCATGTTTATTATAACATACTTGTATCTCTTATTTTTAGAAATAACATGGGTACTAATACAAGGAACGGCAGATGCGTTTTACCCTGATTAAGGATTTTTCAACTTCATCTCAAAAACTCCATTACGTTAACGACATTTAAACCATCCTAAAAGCTCACTATTAAGCTTCATTTAATATTCGGTTAATAAACTATAATAGTTCAGGTATTGTTATGATAAATATAATAGCCATTTGAATTGTGTGACAATTTTAATTTACGGATACGTTTGTGTGTTTTAGAGCTATTGACTGCGCAGTTGATGCATTAGTGTCTTATATTCATGATGATAAGATGATGATTGAAGCAATACGAGTTCTTATCAATTTATCTCTCGTTGTATGTTATTTTATTTCTGGATATATTATTTTTACAGTGATGGTAGTATATGTAAAATGATGGTTTTCAATGAGACATCAAAAGAAAAACAATATGAAACCTCTTCACGAATAATAGGATTGTTTTGATTTTGATAGAGAGAAAACTCGCAGATAATTGCATCAAACGCTATTTTAGCAATATTTAAAGGAATTCAGGCTCACAAATTCAATAAGATTTTTATTCAATGCGTTGCAGCATTTATGAGTAATTTGGCGATCTACGAACATTCAGCAAAACTAATCGTTGAACAAGGTGTTTGTCGCGTGTTTCTAAACTGTATAAAGTAAGTAATCTCCAATTGTTTTATGTTATCTATTTTAATCATATCTCTATTCAGGACATTGTTAAGGAAAGGACCACATTTAAATGAATAGCCAACAAAATATGTTGAAATTACGTAGCACTACCAATCAATGATATGTCCCTTTTATTACAAGTAAATGTTGAGAAAAATACAGTTCAGCAGCATATTAAAGCTATTTATCTCTTGTTATGTATTGATCAACACAAAAACTATGAGCGACTATTGAATACAATTGATATCTGTATTGTTTTTATTTGCAGGGAAAATATCGATTACCCTGGATTACTTTCAAAACTTGTTCGTGCTTTGGCAATATGCTTGTTAACTTCAAACGACGAGGCTAAATTGGCAATTCGTGCTGAAAATAGTTTGTGTGTCGTAGAGAAAGTTCTTGCGATGCATCCGAATCACAAAAATCTTACAAAGGTTGTTTTTTGAATGTCGTAACGTTCTGATAGTGAAGCTACAAAACAAAATCCTTTGAATTTAATAATAATGAAATTTTTAGGCATTGTTTCTACCGATCCTCAGCCATTGTACCTACGATTTACCAATTAATTGAATAGGCTTGCGAGCAATTTATTAAGAAGATGACAGAACAGGAAAAGAAAGGCCGAAATATTGTAACTCAGCATATTTTAACATTAAGAGAGCAAATACCTGTAACATTTCGTAATCGAATGACTGCTGGGTGTATCTGTCGAAAGTTTTGCTTTCAAGCCGCTCCGAGAAAGCGACATATTAGGATATCCGACGATTTTGAGGTTGAAAAAATATTGTTTTCATCATACCAATTGTTGGTTATCTGACAAACAACAGATACTGATTACCACTGTGTCATCCAACGTAATATTTTGTAGGGACTTCTTTGGAGCGACCCAGATCATAGGAAACCAGATCATGGATGTCCTATTCAAGCTATTCAAGAAGTTAGAATAAATGCGTGTACAAGAGTTTTAAAAAGACAATATACTGCAAAATTACATAAGCAGGCGGTTCCCGATCAATCTGTGTGCGTTATGTATCATGACCGGGTGAGAAGGCCACACGAACTTAATTTGGAATTTAAAACTAATAAGGAAAGAGATTTGTAGGATGAGATGTTTACTTTGCTGATGAAATTGCACGACCAAACCTTAATGAAACCAATGTGATTGTTTTATTACTTACTTTATAGTTATAACATTTTCCAAATTATAATATAAATTGTTGCTATTATGTTTTAAAAGAATTTGCATTTTAATTTGTAATATTTCATAAAAGAAACTAGTACTCTCAAAACCTCCCGAAGCTGGTAGATTAAACACTAAGGAGGGAAACATCAATAAATGCTCACAGTGTTGTCGGTTGATTACTTGAATATTCTGACATAGTTTGTCTTGACACGAATCAACTCAATTGTCTGCTACATTAATTCCATTTTGAAATTTAAGAGCCTTAAGTAGATTCAGAAATCAACACAATTAAACCACCAATCGTATTGCAGTTAGCGTAATACTCAAATTTATATAGAAAGTACATTTCTTTATAAATTTTGCGGTGTTTCCATATTTGTTGTGTGTTTTTGACATTAATCGTATAAGGTTGAAAAAGAGCCTGAGGGTACTAATTTGGAAACTAGCATTTTGGTCACACAATTACAGAGGAAAGATTAAAAGTATTGAAAGTCCTACGGCAACAAAAATAATGGTCCATATCACAAACAAAGAGAGAAATTCATATTGCGCGTAGCAGTAACGATAGAGGATTTTATGATTCTACTGTGTTACGTTCCTCATAAACCATCATTTGTTTATGGCGACTATTTAGGTTATTATCAAGTTCTATTGTCCGATTACTTAACATCATACTGCTTTTACATTTTTGGAGTATCTAAAAGTGAAATTTAGGTGATTTTGTTCTCATAAGAATTTGCATTTTTATCTTCAAGTTCTTAAGCCATTTGAAACCTTCGCCCATTTTTGGGAAGGGACCTACAAACACTTCGCTATAAGGCAATTAGACTCTATTGTGAAGAACTTACATATTTTTGTGGAAACGAAACTTATCGCATATATGAATTCGAGGTGCATACAGTTTTAAATTCTAATTTGGTATTGTTTTTGGTACTTTTAACAACCTCTATTAAATCTGGGGAATATCAACGCAATATATGTTGCTACATAAGTAAATAAAATAAATTATAGTAAAATATATCATTGAGTGTGAGAAAAATTGGTCGTCAAATTTTGTCAAAAAGAATTCAAACTTCGAAAAAATTTAGATTGTGCTTGGGTATATCCACGTAATATTGAACGTTTCTAGTTGTGGAACCAGTGATGATTTGATTGACACATATTGTGAGTATTAAAACATATTGTACATTTATCTTTTGCAAAGTAAATAATATATTGGTGCGAGTAATACTATTTCTTCTGAACTAAAGCATATTTCTTCTAAACAGTTGATTAAATTGACATGTTATTGAATGCATCTCAGTATTCATCGGATGTCTTGCTTATATATATATATCAGATTTTTGCAGCTACTCGCAATATAGTACGCTTCGACTGTAGAGGTTAGATGGATAGAGATTTAGCAAAGATTTGGAAAATTGCATTTTGTTCGGATGATTACAGCAGGAGGAATTAGACAAAGTGGTGATTCAAAACCACGGAACTTGAGACAATCGACAAATAATAATATAACGTCCTAAAACAACAAATTTTGTGTTTATATTGTATAAATGATTTTCATATATTCTACAATAAGTAAAATCAGCATGATCAGATAATGGCAATTTATTAAAATCAATGTAGAACCTGTTCTTTGACATATTTAGTGGAATGATCTATACCACATATCCTGCGAACATCAGGACAAAACTTTTAAATAGAGCGGAGCAGATCTCCAGAAATTGCAAATCAGTGATACCTTGCAACAAAGAGACAGTACATGTATCAATTTTGCTGACGACAACATCATTGTTTTAAACATCTTTGAGACGCAGCAAAAATAGCAGTAATTCACAAAAAACTGAGTTATTTTAAGAATAACATCGATCGGAAGAACGCCAAATTCTACAAATGGTTTGCGAGATTTCCGACCTAT
>JAYJLU010451057.1:0-12904 GCA_036873645.1 Minona dolichovesicula | reverse complement strand
CAAGGAATGGGATCACCATCACGAATAAGAGTCTCTGTTTTCTCAACTCTAACTTTGTAATCACCCACCCTGATTATCGATTTATAGGTACAACTTGCTTCCTTATCTATCACAACAAAACGACCCTTCTTAACTGCAACGGGATTAGGAGATTTCCCTTTGCAGTTCAATGTTTTTCTGTGCGCTAACTTCTTATGTGTTGGCTCCTTTAATGTGGGCAGAATACAAGGAGGCTGTGTTTCATTTTGTCTTATGGGCTTATATGAACCTTTGGTTGGTTTACCTTCTGGAGTAAATGTTGACAAATTTTGAGGAATATTCACATTCTGGGATATCATTTTGAAATCACCAAATAAACTGATTGAATACAAAGTGATTGCAATTGTAAGCGTCACAAAAATAATTAAACAACAAAAAATGGATTTAAAATTCAGAAATTTACTATCAGAACTTGGGGTAGGCATTGCTGTGGAAATTTAGTGTCGATTTAAAATGAAAGGTTCCAAATGTCTGACTTTTATTTGTTTTATAAGGAAATATGACTTAAATGAATCGATGATGAATGGTTTGTATAATCAATACGGTTTTACTCAGCTGATATTAAAGGAAACATCAATCCTGATGAATTATCAGATTCTAAAATTGCTGTCGTGTTGTCATTGGTAGATGTTGCTTCTACTGAAAACAATAGACTAGACAATTGATAATAATATGTATTAGACACAGGAGAGAGTCTGCCATTGTTAGTGTGGAGTGTAGAGACTTCTAGAAATTATAGAAATACAGTAATTATGTGACATAGTGTGACATCGCCAATACGCGCCTATATATTTGGATTGTCGTAAATCATTTTAATCGATTGGACAATAAATTTATGTAGGATAAGCTTGTGTTTCAGCAAATGATAGTAGTAACAAAACTGCAATTGAAACTTCATTTGAGAATAATTAAATTAACACTCAAAGCTTCAAATAGTTATCCCGCCAAATGATTCAAATAACTGTTCTTCTAAACTGATGTGTGCCACTGCTCTTATAAAGATTTATAAGATAGATCCAGAGGTCAAGGGTTCAAATCCCGGCTAAGTTGAATAAAATGTTGGGACTCTCGGGAATGAAATGTTGAATAGCGCTGCATATAGAGATTATGCTGTCTTACATAACTGTTCTTCATTCTGAGTATGGATAGTCTTGTATATGTACCTAGGTTTTCTTTTCTTTAGGTTTTGTTTTTGCTCTCTTTAATATTGCAGTAGAAAAGGTCTAAAATGTAATTTTTTTCTTGTGGAGTCTTCACTATAGTTGGAACAGCTTGGTAGGTGTTGAAATCACCAAGAAGCTGTTAAATGAATTTGAGTGTTCTGATTATTTCTCAGTCTATTTTTTAAAAAGTTACATAACAAAGAGAATGGATGTGAATAATGATCAAGATAAAATATTGTACAGTATGACAATCTCAAAAATCAGAAGACCTTTACAAGTTTTCTGATGATCGTAAGAACTGGCTATATTTATATTCAAATACAAAGGTTATAAATCATAATATTCAACAATTTGACCCCACGCAATAAACATAGAAAGTGAATATTGTATAAGTTATGGAAATAGAAGGACCACACTATATTCCTTTAAGTATTGCACTTGTTGTGATATTTATTTTGATATTGCACTCTACAAAACTCAAATGGAATGGTTAATATATGAAAAGACTAATTGGATTGGATTGATTTAAGACATTTTAAAGACATTTAGTCAGTCAAATCGTACATCTCTAAATTAAAGTAGTGCTATACAGCAAATGATATTGATTATACATAAGATGGGTTATGTACTTTCTTAATTACTGAACTTGAAGGAATTTGATGGGTTTTCAAGGGACGACCTTTGTTTGTTAAGCATAGTAGGGTGAGTCATCATTGTAGCTCACAAAAGTGGGGTGTCGCATGAGGGAGGATTCGGTGTCCAATCTGACAGTTTCCACAGCAGGAAGTCTTCTCTGTGCGGATAATTGGCGAGGAATGTGCCCTCTTCTCTGACCCAAATAATTCGATGATCTTCTCGAAGGAGTCAAACAGCGCAGTGCAAAATAGAGTTCCCGACAGATGATGCTGGATAATGACTCTCGATCTTTCTGTAAAAGCATCAACGAATGTTATCATAAAAGCTAATTAAATATTGTCCAAGCATTCATACTACATACCACATAACGTATTCTCATCAATCACCTAATTTGATTTACGTTGAAAGCTATAATGTCACTTAATGAAATAACGTCAAGGGTAAATGACAGATAATGGATTAGCAGTGAACTGAATTTGCCCTAAATTGCGGAATAACGTTGAATTGATGTTTGTTTTGGCAAAAGCTGGCATATCGACGAACTGAAATAGTTTATAATTCTGGCCGCCGCATCCCAGTTCGTTGGTATTCCAGATTATGCCAACGAATATTCCAGTTTTGGCTCAAATCTAATATCGTTTGATGCTAAGACAGATTTACAATTTGTTTCGACGCTATTCCAATAAGTGGCATTAGCTTTCGATGTTAATTTAAGCAGTTTTACAGAAATATACATTAGATCTCGAAAAGAAATACTTTTTAACGACTTCACCTTATTTGGACAATGCTTCTTCTGATAAAGCTTCACCTTCCACACAAATTCTATGAGAGCAATTAGAGCACTCGTGACAAGACCAGTGATCATAAAGAGGAAAATACCACCGATATGCTCCATGCGTAATTCATTCCGTTTTAGTGGTCTGTTAGACATTCGACTACAATTCATGCCACTCTGCCAGTAGATGTTCTTAATAACTTGAATGATTTGATTGTCCTGAAGGTCCAGAATCTTCTCCGATATGACATTAGTGTAGGGAGAATCTATCGAGTCAATATAATACTGTATTATATATTTTGCAACCAAACAGCACCTACAGCCAAACAGCAATTGGTTAATACTTATTTAAAATACATTTTTATCTAGACCAGTAATTTAAAAATATAGAAGATAAATATTATAGAAAATCCTATCTCTGCCATTATAAATTGGTAAAGTTCAAATTGTCATAGCGGAGTAAACTAAATGACGAGCATTAATAATTCTTTTACTAAATTAAAGTATAAAAGGAGCGCTTTTTAATGATATAAAATTCATAATAAAGTCTAGCAAAAATATTTTGTTCTTGTTTAGTGAGATAGATTGAACAAAATGATACTGAATTACATAATAAATATACAAGCTATCTTGTTATATCAAGATTGATGTCTTTTACATAAATTAGTTGTTATGAATTTTATATCATTAGAAAGCGCTCTTTTTATACTTTAATTCAGTAAACGAATTATTCAAATTGGTCGTTGTGTTTCGTCGCTATGATAATTTGAACTTTTCCAATTTATAATGGTGGAGATAAGATTTCTCGTCATTTGATGGGCATAAATCGATATCCAGATATCTACAAGTAAGAGTGAAAACTCTATCTGCTATTTCTCAGACATATAATGAGAGGATACCTAATGTATCTGAACAAGGAAATCTGGGCGTCCCCAATAAAAATCCTATTTTACTATGTAATATTCAGTAATTTTTGTTATAATATCATGTGATAGGCCTATAATCTAAATCGCTTAACATAACCTGAACTCTTTGATCATTTAGTTACAAAATAATACGGGTCAAATACATAAATGTTACAAGAGAAATGAAAATGAATTGATAGAGAATAAGCAGAAAGTTATGTACTTTATTTCATTGGCTATTGTCTCAACAAAACTCCAATTCGACGCAGGTATAATGACCATAGAATAAGTATACATAGAGGAATCTACACTCTTGCTAGTAGATATTTGTATGTCGATATTTTCCCACTATTCGACAGAAAATTCTATCTCCACCATTATAGATTGGTGAAGTTCAGCGACGAAACTCAATGGCAGATTTTAATAATTTTTTTATTAAATTAACGTATAAAATGATCGCTTTTTAAAAATATAAAATTCATAATAGATTCTAGTAAAAATATTTTTTCTTGCTTAGTAAATAGATTGAACAGAATGATATTTATGAATTTTATATTTTTAAAAAGCGCTCCTTTTTTACTTTAATTTAGTATAAGACAATTATTAAAATCTGCTTTTGTGTTTCGTCGTTATGACAATTTGAACTTCACCAATTTATAATGGGGGAGATAGGATTTTGTGTCGAATGGTGGGAAAATATCGATATACAAATATCTACTAGCAAGAGTGATTCCTCTATGTATACTTACTCTATTATAATGACCCTTCAATTCTACGGAAATAGAATGTGGTTCTAAATTTCCATAGAATAGGAGGGTCACATTATCGGTGTACTTATGTGTCCCTTTGTTGTCTATTCTTCCCACTCACGTATCGATTATTTTATCGATTGATTGTAAGCCGGACTACAAACTACTATACATATAAAACTGTAACGTTTTTTATTCTAATTTCTATAATGTATAGTTTCAATATTTTTTTTAGTTTCTGCAAAGTATTAAAAAAGGTCATTTAAATGTAAAATTTTGTGTTTGTTTGTTTTTGATGCCACGGCCATGTGAAGAATTCTACAGTAATTTTGTCAGTTATAGATTGGTGCAGCTGGATTCTTCAATTTCTAGTTCACTAAACGCCTGCGAGTCATACATCCTCCGCAATTCACAGGTGCGTGCTGGTATGTAGCCAAACTTCCTCTCCACCAATGATTGGCTCAACTCTACTGGCATGTAGCCAGGCCTTATACTCAGCTTGGATTGGGTGATTTTGCCCCTCTTCGTGGGAATACATTCTCCGGATTGTGAATTCAAGATTTTTGAATTGTTCGAGCAATTCAGAAAGAAGCATAGTTCACTGAATAGGATGCGACTAATTGATGCCTAGAATAAAGAGATACATAGAGGTGGTACTTGTAATGTAAAAATAGGTACAGACATCAGACATTTGTTTTATCGTCTCAGTCGGAAGTGGCAGAGGAGCAAGACGGGAAAATATCTGATTTCTATGATACAGTCACTGATTGATAAAGTATATCAAATCTATGTTTGATATATTTGTATTAAGTAAAAGTGTTTGTATTAATGACCTCATAGTATTTGCATAATGGGACATTGATCTATCCTGATCATAGAGGAAGTATACATAGAGGAACCACTCTTGCTAGTAGATAATATTGTATGTCGATATTTTCCCACCATTCGACCGAAAATCCAATCTCCACCATTATAAATTGGTAAAGTTCAAATTATCATAGCGACGAAACTCAATGACGTATTTTTAAAATTATTTTACTAAATTAAAGTATAAAAGGAGCGCTTTAAAAAAATATTAAATTCATAATAAATTCTAGTAAAAATACTTTTGTTTTGTTTAGTGAGATAGATTGAACAAAACGATATGAAAACTATTAGGAAATATAGAAGCTATCGTTCTAATCACGATAAGATATTTCGTCATTAATTAATTATTATGATTTTTATATTTTTAAAAAGCGCTCCTTTTATACTTTAATCAAGTAAAAGAATTATTGAAATCAATCATTGAGTTTCGTCGCTATGACAATTTGAAATTTACCAATTTATAATGGTGGAGATAGGATTTTCTGTCGAATGGTGGGGAAATATCGACATACAAATATCTACTAGCAGAGTGGTTCCTCTATGTATACTACCTCTATGATCTGATCCTGATGTTCTTCATTGTAATCTATCCTTATACTTCAATCATATAGATAGTACCTACTCACCTCAGTATTGATTGCAGTCTTGATGGTCTTATAGAAAAATTCCATCAACGCCACTAAGAATGAGATTACGATACCCACACAGAGAATAACGAATACCCCTCCAACCTCATTGAAACCCAGGGCATTCGTGTCTTTCTTTTGTCCATCTTTCAATGCATGACAGGAAAAACTAATATTGTATTCGGTCCACCAAAAGCGTCGAAACTCATCAATACGCTGCAGGTTTTGCAATTTCAAAATCGCTTCAGAAATCAAATCACGATACAAAGAGCCTAAAATAATAAAATAATAGTGCGACGTCATGAACATTAATTTGATTGGCTCTCAGAACTTTGGAATCTTTCAATTAGAATTTCTAGTCTTTAAACTCATAAGGTTCACTGTTTGAGTACGTTTAATTTATATTTATATGTAGAGTGTAACCATAGGAACGAATGATTGTAGCCGGTATATTCGTCATAGCTAAACTAGCATGCCTAAATCAATACCTTTTTCTTAATCTGGAACATACATGAGGACTGTTTGAAATAAAATGTCTCTTTATAACAATACATACATACGCTTAATTAAACATTTTAAACAGGTAACTTTTCTAATCAAATTTTAAGTATATTCATAATTAGAATTTCACTTAGAATATAGTGAAACACTATTTAGCGAAATGAAGTTTTTGACCTATGTACTTATCTTATTCATTTAATCTAAAGGTTTCCGACGTGTATAATTGAAAAATATTCCTGATGATAGACAACAGAGAGATATCTCACTATACTGGTAGGCTGGATTGGTAGACAAAATAATTCAAATGAGCGACTTTTCGTTAAGATTCGAGGATAGCTAATTACAATGTATAGTATACTGAGTAACTCTGACTCGTCAGCCAATCAGAACTAACGATAGTTGAGCACGCAATTCAGCGATATTTAACTGCTTATAAACATGCCCAAATAGACTAACAGAAGAACTCCAATCAAAGACTTTAAACTCCAATATAGTTCATATGAATTTGGCACCGGGTGGATGTCGGTAATGAATCGCTTGTCGATGTAAATCGCTTTGCATATTGAACTACATAATAAAGAATTCTGTATAAAAGGGGAAATATCCAACTAACCAAAATATTTTGCGTTAAATTTTGTGCGTTTATCTAAATTTTCTATTCTCGAATTGCTAGCTTTACCAGTCACGCATTGATGAATACGCTATGGTGAAATGACCCTCCAATAGTCACATTGGATACCATATTAAGCGAAAATACGATGGCATCCAAGTTTGGTTCTTTCTATCCATAGAATTGGAGGGTCACTTTACCGGCGTATTACCAATCTAGACATCATAAATAAAGAGATATCTATGGGTATACCATAAAGTTTAGGGCTCTATCAAATATTGATTTACATACAGCAAATTAAAATCTTAGAGTTCAACTTTTTAATGAATTAAATAATAAGCTGCGACTTATTAAACGGAATTATAATTATCCAAGTTTGCATAATATGGGTAAAGCACCCTAATGTATTTTAATTAGGTGGTATTTGAAGTCCTTACAATAAATATTCACATGTCGGATGCAATTACATATTTCATTTGGTTGACTTCAATTCAAACATTTCCATAAATTTACTCTACTCTCAGCTCGATAATCGTCTATGCAAAGTTTTATCTAAGTTTCATCTAAGTAGGGACATTGAAAACAATTAAGTGTACTCATTTCTAAAGAGTGTAACCAGAAGGTTTAAAGTTTCCTCCATAAATCCGTCCTCCTTCACTCCAAGTTGATATAGTGCGATTCGTTCCTCTTATAATGAAAGTACGTAAGTAAAGTTCTATCACACCGCTATTCCAAGATCAATTACAGGGATTCTCCAAATATTGAAATCGTATGTATATCGATATGATTCATCTACAGAATCACTCTATACAAATCCTCTCTATACAAGCAAATCGATTAAATTCGGGAGATCTATTTTTAGCTCGAGTCATACAGTCATGTCAGCCAATCAGATATCGCAATGATATTCTGGAGTGCATAAGACATTTCTTGTTCACTGAGAAATTCTTCACCCAATACCTATATATTACATTGCCAATTTAGCTCATATAAACAATGGAAATATGTCGATGGTTTGGTTATACATACCACGGCCTGACATATTCCTATCTCAACCATTATAAAACTAACAATTTCGAAGCGTCGCCTCTCCTAATGCAACATTTTGAAATTGGTAGTTTTATTTTGGACGAGGGAGGAATTTGTCAGCAATGATGCACTTCAATAGTGTTCCTATTCAGGCATTATGAGACAATAGTCATAATAAATTCCTTTTTGTGATTTCAGTTTTAAATTAAAATCAATTAGATTAAAATGTGTATGCATATACTGTGTCAATTGAATTAAAATGGATAGAATTGATTCTATCTTTCACACAATACATATACTAAATTTACAGTCGTAACAAAATTTACAGTTGTAACAAATGAAATAAATGTGTTGCTATACTGTTTGATAGCATCCTTGACACCACAATCTTTACTGATCTAAATTTATTAAAATAATAAGGGTCACAACAAAACTGAGTGATAAATCTACAGTTGCCACTAGTTGCTACAGTTGTATCTAATTACTACACTCACTAACTAATGTAAACATTGAAACAGTAAGTATATCAGATTAAACAGTTAGTAGTTGGTTGTTTATCATAAATTTGGCATACCTTAGTTCGATCTTCCTCTCCAATACCATCCGCAAAACCGTTTAAAGGTAAATTAATTTAAATCAAATATGAAATATAATGTATTTAGCGTGGGAGCTGTGTATTGGCATTATGTACAAGCAATAATTTAATTTCATGTAGTATTTTGATACTATTACAAGTAATATATGCAATATGGAATTTTAAATATTCTGGTTAAATAAATAATGATTTCACGTTATTTATTGAACGATAATCACAGCAAATCTTACAAACAACAAATGCAATTATACGATAAATACAACTAACCCTAATTTGTACTATAATTATTGTAGCCACAACATTAAATCTTCCAAATCGACCCATATATGAACCCAATATATCTCTGAACTGTGTGTTCGAAGACAGAATCTAAGGACACAAAGGACAAAATAAAATGTCCTCTATATCAGTCCCATGGGACTGATAAATCGATATACATATATACATATAAGATATGTATATAATGGTGAAGTTCAAATTGTCATAGCAACGAAACTCAATGGCGGATTTTAATAATTATTTCACTAAAAGTCTGCAAAACGTTTTCTTCTTCCTTAGTAAGATAGATTGAACAAAGAGATATAAAAATTATTAGGTTTTAATAATTCTTTTATCAAATTAAAGTATAAAAGGAGCACTTTATAATGATATGAAATATTATGGATAAATAACAAACATTTGTTTCTTGCGTACATTTCCATTCTTCCTGTACATTTCGTAATAATAATTACATAATTTAATTTAATTCAATCAATTTTATTACGCAAGGGAAACATAAGTTTGCTATATTTTTCGTAATCACATTTTATATACATAATTAGAAATTGCTCTTTTTATACTTTAATTTGGTAAAATAAATATTAAAATCGGCCGTTGTGTTTTGTCTCTATGATAATTTGAACTTTGCCAATTTATAATGGTGGAGATAGGACATGCAAATATCTACTAGCAAGAATGGTTACTCTATGCCATTCAGGGTTCAGATGCAATTGGCATTTCATGAATTGCAGTAATGGAAATATTAACCCTTATTCAAACAAAAAAATTTAAACCCTCATTAATAAACGTTCTTGACTGTTTTTCCCTAAAACTATTGAATGTGTAAAAATGTGTAGTTAAAAGGGTTTAATTCGTAAATACTGTCGTCTTACTATGTATAATATGCATATCATTTTTATATTTAGATAACAGTATTCAGATGGAAATAATCAATACGTTAATTTTCCTTTTAATAATTTTACCTTGAGGCAGACCGATTCCATATCCCTTTGAATCCAACAGCCCCCCTACTTGCATCAGGGTGCAATTCCGCTCAGTGTAGAATTCATTCATAGTGGACTCCAGTATAAAAGCATAGTCTTTCTCTAAAACTCTTTGAACTCCCTCTTCTGTGCTCTTCATGAGTACCTCTGGATGATTTGACATGTAGGTCCACATCTTCTTGTAGGTAGGAATAGTTGATTTCTAGACGGGAAAGAAACAATTTCATAATTATAAATAAGAGCTGTGATTATGAAAATAAATGAAATAAATACTAGGATCTTTACCTTGAAGAAGTTTTCTGATGAGCCACCTTTCAGTACACCATAACTGATCCTGGTTTGCTTACTGAGATCCTCGGCACTCTCGATCGGTGACTTCATTCTCTCCACGGTGAGAAATGCCGCCAGATTTGCAGTATAGGAGGAGATGATGATGAGGGTGAAGAACCACCAGATTCCCGCCACTACTCGAGTGGAATTGGCTCGTGGTGTGATATCCGACCCTAAATAATTAGGAAACAATTAGGAAACTTTCATTTTAAATACTTACTGATAAAATAATCCTCCAGTTATCTATCAAAATAGTACGAAATTCCATAGATATCCATGTTCAAGGGCATACCAAAATTTCATAGAAATCCAGGATTATTTTAACGGTCTGTACCTCTATGGTCTGTACCACAGAGTAAGCATACAGATATAGTTCCGACTCTCGATACTAGATATTTGTATGTCGATTTTCAGATACCAAGTGACAGAAAATCCTATCTCCACCATTATAAATTTGTGAAGTTCAAATTGTCATAGCGACGAAACGAAACGGCGGACATTAATAATTCTTTTACTGAATTAAAGTATAAAAGGAGCGCTTTTTAAAAATGTAAAATTCATAATAAAGTCTAGCAAAAATTTTTTTTTTCTTGCTTAGTGAGATAGATTGAACAAAATGATACGAAAACTATTGGGAACTATACAAGCTATTATTCTATCAATTTATATATGTATGAAAAATAAGAATGAACACAGTATCAAGGAGTTCACAATCAAGGTGTTTATTATTTTGTAGCGCTTTTGTCATTTCTAGCTTCCTCTATTACTCTATTACTGATGATGACAATGGTTTTGTCGAAACATGTTTTATTTGACTGAGTAAAATGTTATCCTTGATACTGTGTTCATTCTTATTTTTCATTTCAAGAATTTCGACTCTCTCTCAACTGTATCATTATATATGTATATTTAACATTCATTAATTATTGTTAATTTTATATCATAAAAGCGCTCCGTTTACACTTTAATTCAGTAAAAGAATTATTAATGTCCGTCGTTTCGTTTCGTCACTATGATAATTTGAACTTCACAAATTTATAATGGTGGAGATAGGATTTTCTGCACTTGGTATCTGAAAATCGATATACAAATACATATCTAGTATCGAGAGTCGGAACACTATCTGTATATTGCTTATTCTATGGTCTGTACGTAATAAGTAGTGAATTAAAAGGGAAATCTTTAATGTTAAAACAAAATGGTTCATTATCAAATTAACAAAAATTCAAAGTATCGTTAACACAAGTTTCTATGTGGTCTCCTTTACAAAATGTGTCTTTTTCTGTATTTTCTGCTAAATAAAAATATTAAATTGGTGATAATTTGATATTGGGGGTTCACAACTTTGATGAAATATAGAAATTTAGGTTTCAAGAAACAGAAAACACAACCTGTATAGAATACAAGTACAGAAAACATCATCCTGTCTTTGTAGAGTATAAATACAGAAAATTCACTGTTAACTCATCCCCACCAACCTTGTTGCATGAGAGATCCAATAGTGAACCAGAGACTGTTGAGCATGGTGAACTGGTTCTCCACCATATCGGTATCAGTGTAGCAGAGGTGGGGTGTGTTCCACTCATAAGGACTGAATCGGGCCACCACGAATAAAACGAAGCTGACTGTAATATACGCCGCCAAAACATAGCCCCATACCTGAGGTGAAATAGAGTTACTCTAGATTTACATTATAGTATTCCGCACACATAGTATTCAATATTATCTAATCTAACTTACTGGAGGAGATAGCGGCTGTAGAAATGAGAACAGGTTCGGTTTTTTACCCTTGGGCCGTTTATAGATTATGCTGAGGCCTAAACTCATAAATGGGGTAGTGAAGTCGATAGCCTTCTCTCTTTCATACGTGATGGTGAGTGGGGCCACAGCCATATCTGCTTGCTAATTGCATGAAATCAATTAAACAAACATTGTCAAAACATACTAAATATTGGGGGTAAAATTATCTGTAAAATATTTTAGGTGACCCTCATAGGTACATATATATGAAAAAATAATACACACAATTAGGGTGCAATTCATTACTTTAGATTAGATGATCACTTAAAAGATATTCTATCACTCTAATCTAAAAATAGTAAAAGTGGGCTACAATGGAACTTCCACAAAATATGATTGGTTAGTGCTTTCAAGCGACAAACGTCCATTAACAAATGTTCAACCAGAGACTATACTTGAATATTTTTTATTATTGATATTAGAGTAGTCCCTGTGTTCAACAATAATCTGACCAATCAAAATACAGCTGAGAATGTTGACTTAACATAGACCCATAGCTTATCAACTTCAATTCTATAGACATTTAGGTCCGGTTGGATACACATTTTAGCTGATACAATTGTGCGAGCTAAATTACTATAGAAATCGAGGCTTTCTTTAACGGTCTATATTGCTGTTAAATTGAAAAGTGTTGCTGAAATTCTATGAACATAACTATTAGCCCTTGATAATCTTACTCTATTTATGAGTTCTCCAATCATTCCGTTCCACTGCTTACGTCCATCTTCCGTGCCATTAATGGATCCATATTGACCATCTCCCACAACGTGTATAGTAAAGTTAAATCCACATTCTTTCGCTATTTCTTTAACCAGAGCCACACAGAATCCATCCCAGTCATCCGGATTATTCGAATCAGACTTTCCAGGTTTTGGAAAGCTGAATGGCTTATCCTATTATTCATAGAAATCAAAATTAGAATAAAGAAATTTATACACATAGATATGGATTCTATCTTATCCTTATCACATAGAGATATGGATTCTATCTTATCCTTATCACATAGAGATATGGATT
>JAYJLU010449946.1:2743-12910 GCA_036873645.1 Minona dolichovesicula | reverse complement strand
TATAGGTCAATGGATAAATGCCATCGATTGGGGGTTGGCTAGTATACCGAGTTACGCCAGCCAATCACAATTACACGAATCAGTTGAGAGCATACAATTCAGCTATATTTGACTACTAGATACTTATAAAAACGCTATAATCGATTAACTTCACAATTAGATATTTCAAAATCTACCACAGATAATGGGTGAGTTTTGGTTTTAAGAAAACTTTTAAATCTAAATAGGACTTTTTTACATGTCATAATAATGAAATTAAACATCTATAACGTTTTTATTACTATCATGAACATTGAAAAGGTATATTTTTTAATCCAAAAGTTTACAAGAACAACATTTATTCAAACCGCAAAAGACTAAATCTTTTGGTTGATTTACTATTATAGTAAAGTGACTGTAAGACTTAAAACGAATGGCTGTAGTCCCGAATGGCTGACTATTTTATGTACATAGATGCGATAATTCGTGGATGAACCATCAATATATAGCCTAGCTTTATTAAACAAGAATAATATCTGTGGATATTTGCATAGTCAAGAAATATTGACGAGCAGTAGGTAAATCAAATATGAAGCGGACTTATGTACTTACCCATTAGTCTCAAGAAGAACCAATATATTGCGATATTGTCTAAAAAGGAGAAATTATTTTGTGATAATGCTATGCATAATTATATTCTCATATATAAATAATTTATTTCCTCATCTATAACGAATGAGAGGTTGACATTGTTAGAACCAATAGATGTAAGATAGGTAGGTTAGAGAAATATAAAAGAGGAGGTTGATAGAGGCTGAGCAATGGCGGATCTTCAGATCCATGCTGAAGATGACCCTGAGTTCGCAGAAAGAGTCGAACTTGATTTCACTTGGATTGACTCGGCGTTCTTACGTCGCCAGAGTCAGCATTTCAACGAGTATGAGAGGAACCAATATGTTCCCGAATGGTCTACCCTCCTCCGTAGAATGTGGTCGCATGCTGAGCCCCGCCAGCGCCATCAGAATGTTCCTTCCCTCATGGAGCTTGAAGTTTCACCACTGGATGTCCCCTCCCCCCAGTTCGTTATTCTAATTCTCTTTTAGATAGACAACTGCTGCAAGTCGCTATGTACTGCCAACGGCCACAGAATGCGTTGCCAAATCTGACAGAAGTGGCTCATCCCGAGAACCATGGCGAGGTAGTAAATGGTCTGTTTAAGGTCCTCACCAGCCTTATCGCGTCATCAGACAAGGAGGAGATTACACAGAGAGAAAGAAAGATCAGGTGTTTTATGTTCAAATTGTTGAAAATATTAAATCTTTGTAAGATCCCATCGAACATTAGCTGGCCATTAACGGTCCATTATTCGTCAATTCAGATGGCCCTGACTGTTCCTCGACCGACAGAGCAGAGAGCCTCCCCTGTGCAGGCCCAGTCATCAGAGGCAGAAGTTATTGCTGCGTGCGTGTCAACATCCAAAATTTGGCAAGTCGTGAGGAGTGCCCTCCAGAGCACTGCCTCCACCGTTCATCAATCTGCTTCACAGTCTGTGAGGAGTGCTCTTAACAGCACACACTCCATACCTGATTCCGACATTCCACTCATGCTTCATCGATTAGATTCCAAGACTTACCACCGTGTTCCGCCAATGATCGAGTTAACTGGAAATACAACTGCTACTATAGTTCAAGATCCCGAATCAGAACCAGAACTGGCTCTCCCACCACGAGTTGTCAGAAGGCGTAGAGCAATTGACCTTATCCTGCATGGTACTTTCAGGATCAGAAATCCGGTAATGCGCCAAACTGGCTTGCTTGACAATAACGAAGGTTTTAATTGGGACCCGATGGAAAGTGTGCCGGCTCGTACAACCTCGAAGAAATGTCAGAAGCACATGTCTGCTGCAGAGAAGTAGGCGCTACAATAATCCTCAAAGGGTGGTCGCATTATGTTTGGTGACTCTAACGCAGCATACACCAATTACGCTCGTATAGGAGATATAATCTACTGCCGAGGAGCAGAATTTTCTCATCTCACATTCATCACCAGAGAGGTGTCCGAATTTTTGAATCACGCCGACCAAGTTGTTGTATGCTGTGGAATCAATGATATCTGCAACCAATCTATCGTTATAGTTAAGAGGAACCCGCTTCTTTTCTTCACCTGACTTCGCGCCGAACTTAAGCTAACGCGTATTTTTTAACGCCACTGAATTAAGATATAGGCAGATGATTTTGACATATTCCCTTTTAGATTTCTTCAAGAGAAAAAAGAATCAGTAATAACGCACCATTGAACCAGATTTTAACGTCTGAGGATGAAGCTCCGAACTGATATTCTTCAAAACTTCAGGAACAGGTTATTTAACTGAACTCCTACAGTATGGATTGATAAAATAAGTAGATAATGTTGTAACTAGTAGAAAAGGGAGAAATTGTGATATTTAGTACTTGACACAAAAAAGGCCTTATCAATTTTTCTATGCAATTATTAAAGCTATATAAGATATCGATTTGTACTTTATTCATATTATAATTCGGATCGTACTTAAACCAAAATGCAGCTTTGAATCGAACTCATAAATAATTTATACCTATTAAGGAAACATGCAATGTAATTGTGTAACTTACGGATTTTTTAAATCTCTCGTAATACAGAGACTGTATTAGATACGACACAACCTTTCAAGCTGAGAAAGAAAAGCCTTAATCCACCATTGGTCTAGTGGATAGTTGGCTTGTTGGAGGACAAGAAGAAACAAGAATGGATGTCCCCGAAAATGCAATGCAGGGTAATGCGACAATGCCTACCACATTTGATCTGCAAACTCTTCAAGAAATAGAAGACTTACAAGAGACAAAGAAGCCTATAGAAGACCAAAACTACAAAACGAGTTTGGTGCTTTCTGTTAAACAGTGAAAGTGGCATCCTAGATTTAAAGAATTGTAATTCTTAAAACAGCTAAGGGCTGTGCTGTCAGTTGTTATTAAATTTGCTCTATAATAATTATTGTTCCACTTAATTAGAAAACTTCTAATTGCATTTCCAATTGAAGGCAGACATACAGTAATACTAAAATGTTTTGAAGTTTGAATCATAAATCATCACTAAATCATAAAGTTGGAATTACATATATTTCGGACAACGAAAAATAGTATTACATATTTTTTATATGCATTAGAGTAGCCACTCAGATATGTATAATATGTATATCTATTTCTGTCAATCAATTTTCTGTCGCTTTGTCGATGTCCAAATACTTAGAGTAATCTCTTGCTAGGTATTCCAAAATATATTCTGGAATTGCTCTTTATTATGAACAATTTGGAAAATAAGATATTAATTGTAGATTTTAAACTTCTTCTATAATCTCAGCACTCTCAAAAGAAGTCGGAGCAACATGGATCCACTGCCTTATGAAACCCACCAATAAGTTCCTTAGCAATTCTTTTCAGAGGAAGGTCAATATAAATGGGAGAAAAAACAAAAAACAGCTTGCTCCTCGTGATGGTATAATATATGGTAAGTTGAATAAATTTTATTTACGATTGTGCTATCATATACGGATTGAAACATTGTATTTAATAATTATCGCAATAAGTAAATCGCTTATGCGGTTTTATTTATCTCTCTCAAAAATCCATTTTTAGAATAATTCAGTATGAATATTGTATTTTCAGTAAATACTTTTAATAGCTTATATTATGTACAAGTATAATTATACATTTTATCGCTTTTTTACCTATACTGGTGTAAGTATTCTAACTTTTTTTTCATTTGTATTTTTTTTCATGACGTTTTTGCTTTATTTTAACCTCTTCAGAATAAAAATATATTCTTCTATTTCCAGAAGATGTTAGATCAAGCTTCCTAAATACATGCAATTCTGAAATGGAAAAGGAACTATCAAGATTCATTTCTCTGGCTGGAGATCGTTCGGGCGGGAGGCAATAGACAGAAAACGTCCTCTAGTGCAGCAGAATGATATGCTACTATAAATTAGACTAACTTATTTATTTTAACAGCTTTTCATGTGTTTATGTAAATGATAGATACATAATAGAATAAACTGTACACATTTTTATAAATACCTCTTTTTTAACAATTTAAAAGCAAAAACTATTTCATTAATGCCGATTAATATCCGATACTGTACCGACTTTTATGTATAAGAACCCGATCTAATACCGATATCGGTACCATGTCGGTACAATTATGCCAGTGTTACACCCCTGACTTAAACCCGATATTGGTTCCATATCGGCATTTTAACTTTTGCTGATAAATATCTGATACGCACCAACATTCTATATACATAAATCCGATCTAATACCACTATCGGTACCATGTCGGTACCGGAATATCGAAAACTGATCAGCACCAAATATCGGGGATATATCAGCATTTTCACTGGATAGATAATGTATTGTTTATAGTTAATCCAGTCCAATATGGCATGAATTTGCTTATAGCATATAGCATATAATTTATATCAAGTTTTTGATAATGAAACGACATTCATTAAAGGTTAATTAATGTCGTTGCCATTTTTATACATAGGTACATTAGGCATATAATGCAGCTTTACATAAAAATATTCAAAATATCTTCAACTTAACTAACATTGCTGAGAAATATTTATGTAGTTATAACCAGGTACCCAAGAAACCCAATTCAATGCCATGCGGTTTCCACAGTTGCCAGTTTTTTGAGTCGGTGTCATGTGGTCGCCTGATGGTTATAAATGTTCTGGTTTAACTGGACTGCAAAAAGTAGTCTGACAGTCGCCTCTTCAAAATTGTTAAGAGTGATTCGACTAAATGGGTAAATTGTTAAATTGAGAATGACTAAATAATTATATTTTTCTATATTTAACTTATAAATATTTATTTTTGTAGTCTGGTCCGTGCGAGTACTATTGTTGTGGGTAGTGCTGGTAAACGGACTCAGAGTAACTATGACTCTCTTATCAGAGGCTCCCATCAAACCTCTGCAGAAGCTAGATATCTTTACAACCGTTGTTCTGCCTCGGGTCAAGCAGAAGCTTGTCCTTGGCAAGATAACATTGCACGGGTTGAAAGCTTTAGATGCAATATCTCGCACCGCTCTGAAGTGGTTTCGGCTCCCGAAGGATACTCCTGATGGGGTAGCCCCCCAAACCATCCTTTGTTGATATCGGTGTGGAAAGCCCGAGAGCCTCGCTCATATCCTCCAGGGATGCATTGCCACGCATGGCTGGCGTGTTAAGAGGCATGACCGAGTGGTCAATCAAATCGACAAAATTCTCACTAAAAAACAGGTAATTCACATCAAGGAACCGTGAATCTAGACAGCGGAAGGGCTGCGTAAGCCCGATAATATCGGGCATAAGAGTGGTAAGGCTTTTGTTCTTGATGCCCAGGTCATAACTGATGGTTTTGAACTGGACACAGCGCACCTCAGTAAGTGTGCTAAGTACGAGATGGTGGCGCGCGAGATACTAGCAGAAATCCAAGCAGCAGATCTGCGGTTGGATGAAACTGAGTTCATGTCAGCGACGATCAACTGGAGAGGGGTCTGGAGTCTGAAAAGCGCCAGATGCCTCCGCCAGCTTGGTCTCTCTACCATCGAACTTCAGATGATTTCGGCCCAGGTCCTGCACGACGTTAGTATCATTGCTCGTTTCTATAAACAAACCGACCAAGTGCGATCAGGCTTTTAGTCTACCCCCGTCAGGATGGAAAATGGGCAAAGTCCCACGTAGTAGATCGTGCATCCCCAGCACCTGGAGTCCGAGACTTCAGTGAGGAAAGCGGGAGATGCAACTTGCGAAAGTTGTTAGTCGACCATGAACTGGCCCTCAGTGCCTAAACCGCATCCTGGCCGAAGCAAAGCTAACTCTTCAGAGCTAGATATCCTGACCTGTCGTCTGTGCTGCTGGAGTGTCGACGCTACTGTTGTTTTCTTCGTGTGTGTGTGTGGTCAATCTCCTACTCAAAGAGACAACGAATAGCAGAGGTGCTTTTTAGTGGGTATGCATCCTGATGTTCACCGGGCTCGCTCTCGCGTAACATCGGGGTGAGAGTCCCACACTGTCGATCTAGGATCGGCGTGAGGTAACTCATTTTCCCCTCTAGCTGGAAAAAAAGAAGCTAAATGCCTCGTCATCTAATTAGTGACGCGCATGAATGGATTAACGAGAACTATTACATAATGATTAAATACCTCAACCTAACAATCGTATCATAGCAAAATCCGAAATAATTTCAAAAGTGTACAGCTAAATTGTAGAATATGGAAAATTGTTGAAAATAGAATATGTGGTAAAATTATAATTGTAAGTGAATTTTATCATGAATGTTTACAAGTAAGTTTTGAGATATTCATTTTACAAAAGTGATTGATTAAAATGGTCTAAAATAATGCATAAACGTGCAGGCACTGTAATCCATTTCTTAAAATGCTTTAGTTTATATATATTTACCATATTTTTGTAATAAATACTAGGTGAGAATTAAATAAAGAGTTTTAATCAAACATATTATCGCATAATTTTAGGTCGAGACAAATTTCTGCTAACAGAACTAGCCAACATCCGACAAAACACGGATGACCTGGCTTCTTCATTGTCTGCAGTAACTGTGCAGAGAGGTGTTCCATTGGAGTTACCTACTCAGATCCCTCTGTCCGATCATGAAGATGGCGACAACCTTTGCGTTTGGCAAGAGCAAAATATAAATAATCTGGTAAATATTTTTACACTAATCTTTTCCCATGAGTATTTATTATCTATTTACGCATATTTATTCTTTAGGTTAATAGAAAATATAATATTGAAGCAAAATCCCTATGCAGAATCGTAATTTCATCATAAAACCCGCAGTTATGTGTACAATACATTCTCGGTTTCTAACAAAGTTAAAATGAGTCTGTTTTTAATCTCTCCTCACAAGGATTATGATTTCAAGTAAATATTAGTTTGTTATACATATTGTTCATATATTTATGAAACAGAAAAACGGTCTCACTTTTACCTCATTGCAAAGAAAATGTCGTGTTTTATAGGCTGAACCGCTTGAACAAATGTTGTTAATTATATAAAAATTGTTTATATCTACGGCGAGTGATATAGTCAGAAGAATAATGCCAAAGCTAATTTCCAACGAGTTAGCTGAAACGTTTACTCTGGCTGGAAAGAAAGAAGGAAAACGAGGTTTTCGTGAATCAAATCTTTATAAACTTTTGTGCACAGCGGACATCGGAAAAGGAGATCGAAGTTAGTTGCAACTACTATTTAAAGCATGTTAATGATGTTCGCACCCAACTCAAGCACAAAAGACAAACTATTTAGCTGATTTGTTGCTCATTAATAAATATTTTTTAACATTATCTTTATTGTCATTTCGCTCTCTTAAATTAATTTGTTACATTATTACTTATCCATGCACCTCTTCATTTACCCACAGAAAGTGAGAAATATTCCAAAAGATAATTTAACAATTAATCGTTCAGTGGTAATTGCGTAACTTTCTAAATATGTAAATGTATACAAATGGTTTTGTTAGGCTGATAAACTTCTACCTCCGCTATTATAAAATGATAGGTAGGGTTCAAATTATTCGTAACTCGTAATTCGAGGGTTACTCGTAAAATATACCTCGTATGACATATATGATATTGATAATTTATTTTATCACATAAATTATTAGATTATATCAAACAATGTCTTGGACACGCATCATAAATGTTGAGTTAATATTTATTGCTATGCAAGGTCATAAAGCATGCCTTGAATTGGGTAAAATACATATATGTTACAAACACTAGAAATATTTTTTGAACCAGGTGAACTGTCTGTGGCTGCATTTCATGGATCAACTTCTGAATGTATGAACTCCAAAGAACCATGTGACAATATTCGATGTTCAACTCCATTAGCAGTGCCGGATGCTTTTGATGTAGGGATGTCTACAATTGACTGCATTTCTCAAGTACACTCCTGCTCATCATCCAATAGTGGTTCAGATGATAAGGAATCTCTGGTATTCCACAATTCTAGGATGTCAACAAATGTCTTTGAATCAAGATTGGTGGAGTTTCACAACGAGAATCAATTGAGTAAGAGAGGCCAGCAAAGCCTGCTAAAACTTATGAAACATGTTCTGCCTGAAGAATCTAATATTCCATCATTTTACAGGATATCTCAATTAAATAGTGTTGGCGATAATTCATTGTGCAGAAAATAATTTCGAATACATGCTGTTTAATATTGAAAAACAAATATCTTCAGTGATTAACAGAAACCAAGATCGAATAAATTTGTTGCCACATAAAATCGCTAGGAGTTGCTTTAAATTGTGATGGAGAAGTTTTATTCAATGGTTCATCGCATTCATTATGGCCCATATTCTTGTCATTGCCTGATTTACCTCCAGACATATCAACTCTTAACAACAATATCATTCTTGCTGCAATTTGGAAAGGTGTTGGTAAACCAAATTGGGACGATTATATTTCACGCTTCGTGTCTCACTTCAATGAGTAGTCATCCTATTCTTAAATGTGTAGTTGGTGATCAATCCGTCTATGTTTCCATTTAAAATCAATTCTTGATCCACCAGCCAAAAGTTCAATATTTAACATCATTCAATTCAATGGATATTTTGGATGTTCTGTATGCTATCTCAAAGGTGAACATTTGGCAAATAGACATTTGTACATATCTAACAATTTTATTCTCCGAACTCACCAGGATTATTTAAATGACTTGGCTGAATCAGCAAGAACAGGAACATCTTACCTAAATGGAGTAGGAATAGTCAATATCTCAGTTTATGCAGTCAAACTATAATGGAAAAGATAGGAGAAATCGTTAGGAATTAAAAATCTGTTAGATGTAGACTTCATTTATATATTCATTCAGTTTATTAGCTTATGCTGTCTATTTACTGGATATATATTTTCATATTGTCATGTGAAAGAGGTCATTTGTTAATACATTTTTAACCACTTCAAATAAATTGGTGATAGTCTGTTCAATTTTGTTGGTTTTTTACTTTATAATAGGCAGATGGCTTCCCTAGAAGAAAAGCGTTCAAGAAGTGTTGCTGAAAACAAATTCCTATTAGGTCAAGGTCCCACATCTTCTCGAGTTAATTTTTCATGCATTAATGTAATAATTACAGGTAGGCATATTTGAATGTGAACTTTTATCACAAGCGGGGGCATTGTGGGCTCGGATTTCCTTCAATATCACCAGCAAGCAATAAAGTTCTCCATGGGTCATAACCTATTGCATTGAATATTTCAAACATAAAATAGTCTGGTTCGTATATTCTAAGTATTGTGAATATATATATTATTTATAGGCATCAAAATCGGTTAAGCGTTTCTGGAATGCTCCCCAACTTCCTCCATATTATGTTTTTTACATCCCGCTTGAGGGGAAATACACAACGTTGCCATCCAATAGCACCTGCTTCCCCGCTGGATTTGATGGCAAGCAAAAGTCGTTCATGTTGACGATTAACAAAGAAGTTTCTGCTGTTCAGGTAAGGATTTTTGCATTGCAGAATTCTTGTAACTATCATTGTTATTGTTTAATATCCATATGATATCATCATCAATTCATTTTTAGGTACCAGAGATGCTTGTGTGGACTACAAAAAGAAATTGGAGTTTATGTTGCAACATAAACCAATTCGGTCAATTCGCGGACTGACCTCAACGTGACGATTGATCATGTGTCTCCCCCATTATCCCCTCGATATTGTCCTGATGTTCAATCCCCATGCTCCTCTGTGACTTCTTCTGCAAGTTCTCCTCCTACTACTACTACTCAAAGTCAGGTACCTACAGAAAGCACATCCCTTGTAAGTTTTTTAATAAATATTTCACGAGTTAACTTATTAAATAAATATTACCGGTTTTCTAAAATATTAACGGAAAAATTTACTGTTGAAAATATTACCGAATTATTTAGAAGTCAGATTACTAATTTTGACAGTAGTACGATACCAAGATATTTTATTTAAATAAAATTTGAAAATATATACAGTTAATATTCGATAATACAGTTAATAATTCAGTATATACGTTAATATTCGAAATGTAAAATTGTTATTATAAGGATGAAAACATACACAATAATATATGCAACTGTATCCAATACAGATGATATTAAAAGGTTTGCCTAACACAAAAAGGAAA
>JAYJLU010448835.1:1405-12912 GCA_036873645.1 Minona dolichovesicula | reverse complement strand
TGGAGATAGGATTTTCTGTCACTTGGTAGGGAAATATCGATATACAAATATCGGGTATCGAGAGTGGGAACTCTTTGAATCCAACGTCGAGGGCTATAACATTATTGCTCCCAGCCCGAGTTATGCTGAAGCGATTTCTAATTTCAATCTTATTGATTTAAAATTAAGACGTACGATTATTCGTGGCAACAAGGTCTCCGATTTATTAAACTATCACAGACAGGTCCATATTCACACAGATCTTCGCAGTCGATCGCTTTATTTAGTTTTCGGTGTAAGACTAACCGTTATAAACATAGCCTTACAGCTCTTAGTTGCAAAGAGCAAAGAAAACTGTAGTCTTAATATTTACAGTCGGTTGACTAAAATAATCTCTTAGTATTCAAGACATCCATAAAAACTGAGAATTACTTTCAGTGGTCTGGTGTTATTCATAAATAAGAATATATTTTAGTGATAGATGTACAACCCCTGACAAAAGAAACGCGACATCAAAATGTTAATCTTTTATTGGCATTGATTTCATGATTTTACCATAATTGTTTGATATTGTTCATATTTATTACCCAATTAGTAGTGGCCTAGCCATCAGTGTTGATATTGCCCTGCATTGAATGTAAAACACGTGTTCCATCAACTGCAAAGTCTCCCCAGACCTGCCTTGTGCAACCGGAATGGACTGTTGGCCTTGCCATTCCTCTTTGAAGAGCAGCACCGTCTTACTGACGCCGTACATACCGCCTTTGTCTGTTTTGAATGAGATGAAGAGGAGTCTCGTCACTGAAGACAACCTTTCCGCCATTGATCAACAGTCCCATCAAGATGTTGTCTGGCAAATTGGAGACGCTTTTTGTCCATGCCTTGCAGTGAGTAAAGGCTTGCGAACAGCAATACGACCATGCTGACCCATTTCATCAAGTCTTCTGGCGACAGTACGGAAAGAAACTTCGACACCATACTCCTTGTCCCAGCGCTGGCGATGGTCTCTGGCGACTAAGTGATGTTGCGCGATTGACATTCTTCGAAGGATCCTATTTTCCCGAACACTGGACAGTCTTGGTCTCCTTGAATGCCTCCTATCATCTGTAGAACCCGTGTATCTTGCAATCTTCGGCAGAGTCGATAGATGTTGCTTCTGTGGACTCCTTATCTGCGAGCTAATTCTTGAACACCAACGCCTTCTCTTTGCAAAGATGCAATAGCATGAATATATTGTGACAGCTTAGACAATTTATATCAATTTCAAAGATGGTGATTACGTAATTCGGTATATGTGAATAACAATGATCAATTCTGTCAGCTAAGCTGGAGAAAGGGGTGTTGCTGTGAACTATTGGAGAACAAAATCTTATATTTCCAGTCTGTTCCTGCTGACTGAGTGAGTAAACAAGCTGTTGAATGGATCAACAGACTCATTGCCAAAGTGTTGAGAAGATTTTGTGAGCAATTGTGAAGGAAATTCACACCAGATTAACCATTTTATCTGATAAAAACTCAAACAAAAGCCCTAATAAAATTTTCAATGACATATCAATCAAAACTAATGGTTAACAATGGTAGAAATCAATGATTATAAAAAATGTCGCGTTTCTTTTGTCAGGGCCTGTACGTATAGTATTTTTAATTTTCTCTAGAAGATAAAGGTCAATAAAAGGATACAACGCAGTCATCGGGGGTTCCCCACCATTGACATAAAGCACGTAGGTGTAGCCATCAGCGGGGTGGCCGCGGATCATGTAGTAATTAGAGATTCGAGTGTGCATATTGAAGCCACGTTTCTCATAGAAGTTAATAGCCAGATCATTGGACCACAACACGTGCAGATAAATCGCTTTACACTGAGTACGACACTGTGAGTCAGTGTTGATGTGGCTGATCAGTTCATTCAAGAGTCTTGAGGCTGATTTTTTTAAAAAGCACAACAAACAAACATATATTGCTTTGAAGAACTGAAATCTTTTTGAAATACATACAAATGAGCGAGCTAAATGGCGTCCAGGAGAAACATCCCATTGTGATGATTCTATGCAACGCTATTTTTTTTAAAATCGGGGTTCGTACGGTCTAGGGCAGCCACAAACTTAAAGACTTTTAAAGACCCAGGTTTACAAACTTATTTTTAATGTACATAAAATATCATATTACACGAGAATAAATACAAAAATGTAACAAAGTTCCTTCTCCAAATTAGCAATCTGAGTTCCCAGTTCTTTAATAAACTTCCTTTTGTCCTCAGCAGACCGTCTGATGGCATTTGATTTCACAATAAGGTGCTTGTCTGCACCTCTCTCTTCACCAGCATCTGTAGGTAGGTTGAGTGACACTCGAGTGACAAAGAAGCCTCTTTCTTCATCTTGAACTGGGAGCCTTTTCTTTTTCAACTCTTTCAGCTGGATTGAGCAATCACTTTTACGTTTTTGCTCCAGCTGCTCATTCTTCAATGTATGTTCTCTCCATATCCAGATGTTTATGGCGGTACTTCAGCCGAGATGAACTGGCACTGGCCAGTGATAAAGACTTGTTGAAGACTCAACAGGTAAAATAAAGACTTTTAAAGACTTTCAAGGATCCGTACGAACCCTGTTAAATATATTCCTTAATAATAATAAAATGTTTTAACAAAGAAATAGTGATTTAACAATTCTACAAACACATTAAGCTAGAAATTGTAAGAAATACGCATAATCTATACTTAAAAGTCAAAAATCATGTTTTAAATTGAATTTGCTTTTGAGACTCTACGCTTTTACTCAAATGTTCAGAGTCATCTAAGAATTCTGAATTATTCCACCATTCTGACAAGTAACCATTATTCTGATAGCATTTGATACCTATAAGGTGGTGCAGATGTAGGGGAATTTCTTGTTTACCATTGAGCTACAAGAAGGTGACTGCACTCCTGAAATCAAGAGGCCCTTCACTCTCGCGCGGTCAGCAATGGCCAAGTTAAGCAACATTTGGAATGAAAAAGACATCATCACCCTGGCGACTAAAACCGCAACCATAGTAGTCTGCGGGGCTGAGTCTTGGACTTTAAAGAAGCAAGACAGGAAAAGGATTGACTCGTTTGAAATATGGTGTTGGCGAAGACTCTTCCGAGTTCAATGAGTCGACAGGATGAGGAATTCAGAGATTCTGGAAGCGATGGGTAATCCAACATCTCTCACCAAATTCTGAAAGATTGGCAACCTCACTTAGTCGCCTGAGACCAGGAGTATGGTGTCGAAGCTTATGGTGCGCTGTCAGAACTCAACAGAAGTGTGTGGCGTTTCTTGTGCTGGCAGGTCGCTAAAAGTCGTGCTCGACTTGGCAGCACAAGGTGAGGTTATTAATCATAATCGCTACACAGAATTGTGCGTGTTTATATTTATTCATTCGGTGCTGACATTATACAGTATCTCTACAAATGTTTCAACAACAATAACAATTTTAAACCAGTTTCTGAACCATAGACTGAGTTCAGGTTTCGATGCGTGTCAATCATAAGTTAATATATATATATATACAGCGCTGCTATGCTATGCTTCTACCAAACTGCTTTCTGTTATAAAAACTTTGCACCAAAGGTTCATTAAATCCTGATAATCTTATGAATAATAGACAAGAGTTACAGAGTTAAAATGTCTTTAGTTATATTTCATTATCGATACAAATACAAATAACACACTCTATAGTAAACTATAGTAAAGAGAATTTTACTTACCGATTCCAACATTACGATATTTTTGAGTGACACCTAGACTGAGAATGTAGACAATCTGGGTATCCAAGGGAAACCATGAGGCCAAAATATCACTATCCTATAAAAAAGGCAGAACTAGAGATTTAAACTCTCATTGTATTAAATGTATTAATATGTATCGAGGTATGTATTAAATTACGAGAATATTACATTATGTAATAGGCATAAATTGATTACGTAACAGTTCGAATAAGAGAAGACTTGAAATGTTTATTTAATAAATACTTCTCTTTCCATTTTGCTGTTGATTGTAGCTAGGCTTGAGTTTTGCGATACAGATGGCTTCTTTGAGACGGAGGTTGATTGAGTTGTGTTCTTTTGTAAGGATTGAGGTTTGAGTGTGTTTTCATATTGATTTATTGTAATGCCCCGGTTCTATCACTTAGTGAAAATACAAGAACACACATGAGCTCAAAATTCGTCCAGTCGTCTCAGATTCAAATGATCCATCATACAAGATCGCTTAGCTCCTCAGAGACAGCTTCTTCTCAACACACTGCTCGACGACGTACCCTCTCACCTCAAGAATAACGATTGACAATGATATCACGAATCTAGCCAATCAACAAAGAGTCAGACACAACGTTTAGCCTGGACGTAGTAGCACTATACACCTCTTTACCACCAGGCAGTAGCCATCACCCATCAGCAATCGACAGACTTATATCGAACTCACTACTCATTTTCAAAACACCTTCTTTTAATACAAAGTACACATCTACAAACAAATCAATGGCCTCTCTTCTATGTGAAGCAGGTTTTCCGGATTACTTGCCATGCTCTTCATGAGAACCGTTGAAACTAACGCTCTCCATCCCAACCACAGTTTCAGTAACATTACATTGATGACATAATATGTAATGTACTCTTACTACCGGGGAAACAAAGCTGATCTGAACAGTTTAGCTCTACTAGACTTTACTGACATCTTCAATGACCTCTTAAGGGAAAGCGGCTACTGCAAGAAAGAAATCAAGAACGTCTCCCAGCAAAGAAACAATAGAAGAAGAAACCACACAACCACAATTTTCCATTCATCTCTGACGACCGCATCGACTCAAATGCGACAAAATATCTTTAAAAGACACGACCTTCTCATCATCCGTACCTACAGAAAGTCAAAAACCTCAACCTCCGAGCCCGAAGAAAATTGCGATCTGAAAGATTGCAAAAAAGTAAAAGAATTATTAAAATCGGCCATTGCGTTTTGTGGCTATGATAATTTGAACTTTGCCAATTTATAATGACCCTGTCTATACTTATTCTATGGGCTGCACGATCATAAAATTGCATCAAAGATATGGGGAACATACCCCATAGAACGACAATAGCTCAATATGCAAACACACTCAAACCTGCTAAGCATCCTATATCCCGCCAATTCTTACAAAAGAACACAACCAAAATCAACCTCCGTCTCAAAGAGGCCATCTACAATCAACAACAAAATTGAAAGAGAGAAATTAATACATTTACAGTAATTTATTAAACATTTTAAACTTCCTTATTCAATTTCTCTCTTGTATCATTATTTCATATCACTTAATAATAGGGAGTGTTTCTCGATATTTCGTGAAATATAATTGATTCTAGCATGCAGCTGGTGCTAAACCTTTTCTCTTTTATTTTTTAATAAATAAGCGGCTACCATAATCGTAAATTTTGTGATTCCGCTTTAATTACTGTCTTTTTGCTTAATAAGACATTCCCAAACTTATTTTACAATAATCGCTAATTTTTCAGACCTCCCTCTCTCTCTGCAATAATCAGAGTGATAGACAGCGAATCAATATACATACATATCAAATATTTCAAATATGTTGTACGTCACACATAATTATCTATAAATTATGCAAGTAAATCCCATTTTTAAACTCTTTTGAATATTAAATTCCATAGAAATCGGCGTTGTTGCTCAGCAAAAAATAATTCCGATTTCTATGATACATTAATCTTATCTAAAAATTTGAAAATAGCTTGATTGAAGCATATTATGTACCTCAGGGTTACACTTCAGCTTGTTCTTGATCTCCGCAACAATCATGCCTACTATCTTGTTATGATTGTCCACTGCAGCCAGAGAATAAAAATGGCAGCCAGAGGTGATGTCCTGAAACCAACTATCAGGATATCTAAAATAGAAAACTTAAGAGCTTAACAAATAATTAAGTCAGACAAAGTCACTCAGCCTAATGAATTCTTCTTTTTCTCGCTGGCATTTCACACTAGACTGTGGGGTTGCGGATGCAGATCATTCTCTTCCAGTGGGCTCTGTTGGTCACGTCTTCTTCTTCCAGGCCCAGGCTCACCATGTCCTCCCGATAGATAGCTGTCCTTGATTCGCCTGTTCGGCCTTCCTCATCGTCTATTCCCGATTGACAAGGCATTGTGTCCGCTTTCCCACATACTCTTCACTTCTCGTTATGTGACCTCTCTCACTTTCTTCCTGTACTCCAACATCCTCAGCGGTTTCTAACCTCCTCATTTCTTACCCTATCCATTCTTGTTATACCCATGTCAAATCTCAGCATTCTCTAATTTTCTCCCTTGATCTTTTGTCAACGCCACTGCTTCCAGACAATAAAGCATGGCTGGTCGGACCATTATCATACATAGCTTCCCGTTGACTCTAGTGAGCACTATCTTGTCACACAGCACTCCCGAGATGCTCTTTCAGCCTGCTTGTATTCTTTCACTTGGCCACCTCTCGTTCTGCTCCTGCATCTCCTTGTATTGTCGATTCGAGTTACTTGAACCCCACAATACTTGGTACTGTCTCCCCAAATAACACCCTCTTCTTTCTGCTTACTCTCATTCCTCGTGTCCAATCTTCCAGTTTCTTCTCCGAACATAAATCCACATCATCTCAAACATCCCAGATATCCCACGCGCCTCGGCCTCCTTTATTATTTCCTGGACTGTTGTAAGACAGCCCATAATAACTGCAAACAAGAATGGGCTAAGAGCTGAGCCTAGTAGACGGCTACCTTGACTTCAAACTCTTCACTAAGACCCAATGAACAGTTGATCCGTGTTGTGCAGGTACGATACATGTCCTCCTGTATTATTTAAATTTATTTTAATCCTTTCAGTCTTAGAAAGTTCTAGACCTCCTCTCTTGGTACTCTATCATAAGCCTTCTCGAGATCAATGAATACACAATGCAACTCTCTCTGCCCTTCCTTGTACTTCTTTACATGAACTGTAAATAAGCCAGAATCAAAAATGGTTTAGTTAAGTTTCTAGTAAAACTTCAACTGAATATTTGTCCTTTAATTCCGCCTCAATCACTTATTATTAAGGAAAATTAATGACATAACCATGTGTTTTTGGAGGAAAAATAGCTATAAATTAGTGAAATGACTAAGTATTTCATAACAAAACCATTTAAGTAATTCATATGCAATATAAAATTCTAGCTTACTTTACGGGAAAGCATTCTTCACAAAGAGATTTAACTCTTTCTAAGTCACCAGCATTAAGGAATCGAATTGTAAAATCATTTGTGTTAGGGGGCCACAAAGTGTCAGTCATAGGTCTTTAAAATCATGGGTCCAGATCAACTCTAATAAAACATTTTACCTGAAACATTGGATAATACACATTTAATGTTTTGAATTATAATAAAATGTAGTAAATATAAAACACTTGAGATATTTTGCTAAATTAGTTCTACAACAATAAAATAATTTTCTTTAATATATTTTTGTAACCAAATAAGTCAAAGTCACTTAACTGACCAAATTTTTTATTGAGATATCCAATTTGAAAAAGAAGAATAAAAGTGTAAATTCCATGTGAGTCCACCATGTTTTAAAAAGTCAGTAATTTTTGTCTGCTGCTAAGGCTCATTGAACAAGAAGTAGTTATTGCACTCAGCTGATTTATTAGCTCCTCATACTCCACTCTCTCACTTTCTAACATGTACATTTGCAGAGCTAAATTCCCTCTCTCTTCTCTCAATTATAATTTGTTCAGAAATATCTATGAAAATCTTATTGAGTGAACCAAGTTTTGTATATTGATTGCATTTATTGTATCGAGTAAAGTAAAGTAAGGTAAATTATAATTAGATGAATGGAAAAAACATTGGGACCTTCAGATTTTATTGAGTTAACCAAGGTATTGAGTACAGCAAGATTGACTGTAGAATATAAAAAGTACCAATCAATAGGCTACTTTGATTGAAAAAAATTATTGTCTGCATACTTCAACATCTGAATTAGATATTATCAAAAAGAATATTGTACATGTTGTTTATGTAAAACCACAATATTATAATTTAAATGCCTTTTTTTCCAATGTATTTTGGTATGAGTATTTGTCAATGACTAAATAAACAGCTTACAAATGAAAATATAAGTAATTTTAGGAAAATAATCATTTCTCAAGGCATATAAATTGATTTTTGATTCATTTATACTTTTAATCAAAACAAAACAATTCCAATATTTTTCATGGGGAGTAAAATCACTTCACTTCAATTTTAAATATAGAATACTTTTTATTGACTATAATGTATACTTAATCATGATTAAATTTAAGATTGAACTCTTTCTGGATATTCATAAATAAAAATAAATTTTCCTTAAACTATATAATAACACCAACCTATACAATTGTGTATAGTTGTTTAAATTATAATACAATTTTGTATATTTAAAAAGGGAACAGGTCAACTCGTACCTAAGTCACCTCACACTAGGTGAACTTTTACACTAAAACACTAAAATAAAGGGTTAGGTTAGGATCAATCTTAGCAACTTTATTCCTCAGGACCCAACCTAGAACACCAGAGAGTAAAGACATTACAATACAATGTTGATTTGGGTACGAGTTGACCTGAATTCTTTAAAATTATACATATATGAAATAAAATCAAAGATGAATCTTGTAATATAAAAGAAAGTGGTGGAAGTTGTCCACAGTTATGATTAACACAACCATATGATCTTTATGTAATGGCTTGATGATTGCACTGAAAATAAAAATATAATTAGTGTAACATATCAATATGGATAGATGTCATCTTCCTCTGAGATCAATTAATCAGATTGTCTGAGTTATTGTCAATTTGTAGAACTTGGCCATCAATTTCTACAAACAACTATATCTCCATTTGACAACATGACTTGATGTTTTTAACTTAGTTTAACTTAGCTGTCAATTTATCAACAAAATCATTGATGATTGTTTAATCAGAGATAAGTTAAAAATATGTGATGTCAATATATCTGTACCTCAAGGCTGTAACTACATTAAGTCAAATGAAGCTAGAATATCCCCTTTATTTATAAATTACTGAAAATTTGAGGCAAAATATTTTTGCGTATTAATTTAAGTGTTAGTGTATTTGCAGCAAATCAATTTTATAAATTATGCAAATTAATTAATAATTTTCATTGAACACATTGAGCAGCAGATTCAAAAATACATTGTAGCAGCACATTCATCTGCACCAATAATCTGGAATCAATCTAGAAGCTGCAGTTGGCAGTTTTCTTTTGCATTTGATAATAAACATCATCTGCACATTGCACGACATAACGTCCTCAACTTTAATAGTGTGTGATATTAATTTGTGAAAGGTAATAATCAATTGTATACAAAGTTAAGTCATATCGAGATAGGTGAAAATTAGGCACCGAAAATTACTTTAATTTGCTAATTTTATTGTCAAAAATGGCGCTCAATTTAAAAGTAATGCAGATAAAGTGAGTCTGAATAAAATGAATCATCATATAAATTTAAATAAAAGTTTAATTCATCAGTGACAACTGGGGTCCAACCATCAACTGCGACAAGTATAAAAAATTATGTGGACTTTATTGACTGTGGACGTTTTTTCGGGTTTCAATAAATTTGAATTGTTATGTTAAAATTAGCGAAATTACTGATTATTCGTTGAAATCTTATCGAATTATTTAAAAAAAACTAAAGACAACTGATTAAATATTGTTGTTCAGAAATACTTTCCTATTATCCCATTTAAATTACAAAATCCAGATCGGCTATAAAGCTTCAGCAGGCAGCGTCTAAACGGAAAGGGCAATTTTCGGTCGAATAATATAGAATTCTCAATTCTTATTTTTATGCATACTACCGTTTGTATTAATTGTTTGAATAAGGCCCTATGATTAAATTAGAATGTGAATAATCTATTTCAAACAGATCTTAATGGAAATCTAGCCGAAGATAGTTTCTGTCCAAGAAGTCTTATGTGAACTGAAGGCGATCATATAAAAGTATCTAAAACACCTCGCATACTATATGCTATAGTTAAAAATAATGACAATTTAGAGAAAATGGAGGCATGACCAATGCGTCAAAAATTATGGTTAAACCATAATTGCGTTAATAGTTTCGAATATGAGTCTATCGATTAATTTGAAGAAAACTAGAGCGCACTTTAGACGAATGAAAAGTATAATTGTTTATTTTAGGTACCTCTACCTACAGTGGGCCAAAAGTCCCCACTTTAAAATTATTCAACAGAACATTATTTATAATTATTATCAGAGACTTTTGAATATTGTTTATCAATATTGATATTATAGTAGTCCCTGTAAATTATATTACTATTCTATTTATTTTTATAAACACATTATATTCAGTGATGCCCAGCTGTATATTTTTTTCTCATTTTTTAAGAGTCAATCAATATCGTGCAATTAAACGAATAACTTTTGCTATTTTAAATTTATAGTAATCGAATTATACATTTATGTAGGATAGAGATAGGATAGGAATTTTAAATAAAACTACACGTCTCGAAACATCATTTCAAAACTCAGTGAAAATGAAAACAAAATAAAGCACTCATATTTATTGAGCTCGTATTTAGATCTGTCAATGTAATCTGAAATTAATAATATCACATGGAAAAGATTATACCATTGCTATCATGTTTATATACATTATTGAGGTCTCTAATTAGTGTCGAGTTGAATTTTGTTGAGTATAATTTGTCTCTGAATATCACAGAATTAATATAAATAAGATTTACCTATGTTTTATAATAATATTTGTCTATATCTTCCACAGTCGTTTTGTAAATTGATTCCTTTAAGATTAAATAGTTCAATGCTTGTTGTAACATAAAGGAAGCTGCACGCTTCTTTTCTTCGGGAATATTTTCATATGATTGAATGAAAATGTCTTCAAAAGACAGACCTGTTGGATTGCTTTTCAAAATATTAAACGCATGATCAATGCGACTTTTTCTATGACTTATATATTCATTGATCTTCTCACACGGATTCTGGATTATTTCCCCATGTCCAGGATACAACACATCAAATTCTTCACAACGAGCGACCAAATTATCCAGAGTAGTTAAATAATCCGATAAATTCTCGAAAAATGCACTGCCATGGCCTAACAATAAAAGAAATATACACACATATTTATTTATATTATTTAAAAAGATCAATCAAATCACTCCAAAAACTTTCCACATTTAGATAAACCATCAAATTGTATATACGTTCTGTAAAGGTTTTTATAATTGTGCTATTATTTCTACTGCGGTTAAAAATGATTTTAATGTTAAAATTAAGGAATCTCTGTACATCTTGAACGAGAAACTTAAATTCAACATCGAAATGACTCTTTTTGTGTCTCTGCAAGGTAAATCTGTTACTATAAATATCAGTTCTGGGTCTGATCAGTCCACAATCGTATACATAATATATACATAATACCATTAATATACATACCTATTAAAGTATATCGCTCAATAACGAATTCATGTGATCCAGCCAAT
>JAYJLU010446613.1:1536-12921 GCA_036873645.1 Minona dolichovesicula | reverse complement strand
AAAAAAATTACTATTACCTGTGTTATTTTAACTTTAGCTAAAGCTTGCTGTCTTTCCAGTCATTTTTTTCAGAGATTCCCCAACACATTTTCCGAAGAAATCGTTTTCATCAGCATTTCGTTCGCTTTCTAGTAGATTAAACAATTCTTCCTCTAGCTTCTTCATCTTCTTTGGTGGAGGAGTATTCAGAGAATTCATAGAAGAATCTGATTCTGGAAACCGCTTTGAGCAACGTGGTGGACTAGTTTCGTTATCATCTTCCATCAGTTCAGAAGAACTAGTTTGATTTAAATTGCAAAATGTCTTTCTCGGTTTAACGGTACTTCTCAAAAATGAGTCGCATACCTATATCAAAATAAGTCCACTTTTTAGAATTTACAGCAGCTGAACCACTTTTAATATCATTTTTCCGTAAATTACTGGAATGTATCCCGAATATTCTTCCATTTTTTTTTAACATCCTTATAGGGTAGGTATCCCTAACATTTCAGATATGGAATTCCAGGTATTTTCCTTCAAAGTTACATCTTTATAAGTTTTTAAAGTTGTATCACACAACTGTGGATGTTTGCGTATTTCTTCGATTAACTTTTCAATGGGATCCATTAAAATAATATTAAGATTTAAATAAAACTGAATTGAATTGAATATAAACAGAGGCGGTACAAATTAAACAATGAGTTTCTGACTTGCCTGCTGAAATAGAATCGATAATAACTTGATGACAAAACCTCCTACATGCTACCCTAGCCAATGAGATTCCTGTCACTCAGCGAACATTCGCTCACAATAGACTCGACTTCTAAATCGCCAACTGAGCAAGCGAATGCAATTTTTGAGGTGAACGAGAACTAACAATTCGCTCACTTCAGCGATAACGAGTGACTAATTTCATGTGAACACCACCTAAGCGATAACGAATATTCTTTTTAGTGAGACACTACACTTGAAACGTGTCCTGAGATATAAGGCCTCCCACAGCAGCCATAGAACAGCGCTTAGGCCCAGAGAGCATTTAAACCTGCTTCTGACACAGGTACCAAAGCAGTAAACCTCACAGAAGTGAAGTTTAACATTAATATTTTTTAGGCGGGCGACAACGATGCTCATTGTGAACCGGGCTTTACCCCCTTCACTTTCGCAGCTGAAAGAGGCCTCCGGCTTTAATCTCAGACTCCAGCCTATATATTCATCCCACTTAAAAACCAAACCTTTTTAAATAACGTTTACAAAGTTCGCAGTGTATCCTGTTGTATGTTCTGGTCTGTTAGATATTAGTTCTGTCTTTGTTATTTACTGGCTCGATTGTTTCCTGCTGTATTCTATTTTATTTGTATTGCTGGTTTTCACGTTCTATTTCACAAAAGTCCATCCATTTTCATCAGCAATTTCAGCTGACGGCAATCTGAAAAAATGTAAATACTGCTAAATTTAGAAATATAAGCTAGGTGCAGAGAAATAGTAAATTCAATTTCATCCGCTGAAAAGCGCGAGTATTCGCCTGAAATTTGGTAAATTCAATTTCGTCATCATGTTTTAAAAGGTTTTTTAAATCATCATGTTTTTCGCTAAGAAACTTGAATGGTGACGTCTCCAGCGTTAGACAAAAGTCAAAATTGGTTTCAGCATGTTACGTACACAGCGTTGCTTGAATGATGTTGACATCTTTGATTAAAATGAATAGTATTTCTATGATTTTCATTATCGAAAAGAGTCCATAGATTTTTATAACAGTCTACTTATGGTTAATCTAAATCTGATTTTAATAAAAAAAGGAGTGATTAAAATATTCATTATCTTTTAAACTTAAATTATTCATTAAATTTAAATGTGCCGCTATGCTCTTATATTTTTAGATAGAAATAATTATAATGATATCTGATTCAGCACGCAGTAAGAAAGCTTTCAAATTGTCATTCTTTTATAGAGAGCGCTGGCCGAATGGTTTGAACGCTTGGCCACCAAACCAGGGGTCGAGAGTTCGAATCCCGGTTAAGTACCTATACCCTCGGGAATGAAATGTTGAATAGCGCTGTATAGAGATTATAATTAGTTCTATCTTAAATTATTCATTTTAGCAGAATCCCGTGATAACTCAAAATAAACGAAAACCTTTCAAAACATAATCATCGAAAAATATTTATAATTTAAAATGAATACAATTAGAAAATAAATCAAAATGCAAATATACGTCGTATTAATTGTAAATTTTCTTTTTGAGAAGACGTCATTCAAGTTTCTTAGCGAAATCTTTATTTAATTTTTTGCTATTAAATTGAATTTACTTTTTTCAGATTACTCAGTCCGCTTAGGTATGTTCTAATAAAGTTTATTTTATTATTATTAAATACAATGCATATACTATGTATACGATAGGGAAAGATTGCAGTCATAATTATTGTACAGTATCGAGGAATATGAATCACAAATATAACAGTATCAATGCAAGTATTGAGATCACAATCAATTAAACATGATCAAATTATATATGTGGGAGATATTATTATCCAAAAACAAGTAACAAGATGGGTAACTTTGGTATTCTGAAAATTATGTATCTAGTATCGAGAGTCTGAACTCTATATATAACTGTTACTATTACTCTGGTTGTATAGTAATTAACATTTAACAAATGCATTATTTTTTACAGTAGAATACTCGGCAAATAATGGAAATTGTAATCAACTCTCACTCGGTTAGATTACATACGTATATACATTAACCGAAATTTCAATTCCAATAATGCATAAAGAATACTCATAATTAACTCAAAATTAAAATTATGTTGATACATATCATGTTAAAAACAACAGAAAGACTAAAATTGTTATGAAATTTAGATATTTGTACAATTCATTCTCATGATTAGAAGAAGTCAACTAATCACAGTCAAGTACTGTTTTGTATGTGTATAGGAATCTTAAATTCAAATGGACCATTCTTGGCTTATATGTATTTGTAAACAGCTAAACAAATTCACTTATAAGACGAGTTGAAGTTATTCAAATTTATGGCAGAGCTCTCTGAAGTTGTCGATATACCATTCTGATTAAAACAACTTCCATACAGAGTACATAATACAAAATAATCGTTTTTAAGCAATTCTCAATTCAATCCTACCTGAACTTCTCGATCTGTAAGAAGATGTAGTACACAGTTTAAAATATTAAATTTCTTTAAACAAAAGTGAATTATGAGAGAGGATAGTTTATAGTTGGCAATTCATTAACATATTCGTGCGGCAAAAAGTCATGCATCGCGTATTTCCAAGTCCACAATCTCGCGACTCTATCAAATTCAGGTCGGTTTTCATTAAAGAGGAGAGCTATCGCCGGCTCCATGCACACGGGGGTGTAGGCATCAGTTAACAATGACTGAACACTGATGAGAACTTTACCAACTGTGAGGGCCAAGCTCCAATTGTGACGAATACAGTCTAAACCAACATCTCCATGAAGACTAATATTGGGATGGAATATGCGAGTTAGAAAGCGAATCATCGGTGGTCTCATTGGATAGCTATAGGGAATAACGATAAATACATAGAATAAGCCACCTTCATAGGGCGAGCCGGGAGGGCCAGAAATGGCGGCCTGACAGTGTGAATACGTCTCTAAATCAAGAGGCATCGCGCGAATACCGTAAGGTGGATCTTTCCAGATGTTGGATATTTCCACTGACATTCTCTTATGACGCCATGCATGTGCCTGAGCTTCGGCTTGGAAAAGTATTGGCGAATGTATGCGCTCGAGACAATATCTACACGTGGAGCTGTTAGTTAGATTGGAATAGACACCCAGCCAGCTGGTGACTTTGTAATTGGCGGCATAGAGAGGCCATCGGAACATCACAAATTCTTCCCACTTTGAATCTGGTATTTCACTGTCGATTAAATTGCGAAATCTATTCGACACATAACGCAGACTCCACAAAGAAATGTCGTCCAAATAGAAGAACACATTGAGAATTATCTCTGGAGGCAGATGTTCAATATAATTGAAAACACCACGGGGCATATTTAACAAGTGGGTGGATAATGGCTGTCTAGACATGGGAAGGTTTTTAGGCGCTTTCTTCGAAGTATCATCCTCTGAATTTCGAATATTTAATGATGGAATTTTCAACTTGCTAACATAAAAGTCCGATGCCTTTTCTGGCTCTTCATTTCCACTATCACCACTGGCATCTTTTTCATATGTAGACAGATTTGGACCATTCTCTTCATTGGTATAATCATAAACAAAACCATGGCAACTTTGACAAGCAGGTTGGCCATAACTTTTGCCATAGTAACCATTACAGAATTTACAAGACATGGAGAAAGAAACTAAAAGTAGAAAATATGTCAATTGATTAGATTTCAATGTTTTTCATAAATTTAATATTTCTTATGATTATTAATTTGTATTAAATCAATCTGTAAACAATATCTTTCCGAAGCTGGAACATTTGTCTGGAACTTATAACAGACAAAGGAGAATTTATAACAGAATGAGTGATTAATTTTTAAGTGAAACTTCTAATATAGTAAATAGGAAGTATTATAGTTCAGAAGTTACATTTTAATAACAATGAGTTCAATTATGTATCTTGTCTAAGTAATATTACTTGATTCATTATATACATAATATATTGTATATTATGTTGTACTTATAATCTCTATACAGTGGTATTCAACATCATTTCATTCCCAAGAATACTTAGCCAGGATTAGAACTCTCAACCCCTGGATTGGTGGACAAGCATTCTAACCAATTGGTCAGCACTCCACAAAAGAATGACAATTTGACAGCTTTCTTATACTGCATGCTGAATCAGACATAGAGCTTATTTAAAGCTTACAAGCAGTAGAAAGCTTTCAAATTGTCATTCTCTTATAGAGTGCTGGCCAAATGGTTAGAACACTTGGTGGAACATCCAGGGCTAAGTACTCTTGGGAATGAAATGTTGAATAGCACTGTAGAGGTTATACAATATAATATGCACTATACTATATATCCATTGTCAATATCAGACACTCTGAACCACCACAAAACCAATAAAATGCTTTTGTGATTATAATGTCCAGGCATGTTTGAATTATGAATTTAATCATATATATGTAAGTTATAGCTAATAACTGTTATTGTAACAGCTATGCCATACTTGAGTTAATCTTTATAATATACAGTGGAATCCTGATAACTCATCACCTTCATACACAATCAAATTTCTTAAATGGTCATTAATTGAAAGTCACAGATTAATTTCATACACTGACTGTAGTAATTATCTTTTAAACTGCCAATCCCTTAATCTATAATTCATCAAAATATGAGGTATAATTTTAAAAATTATATATTATTGCACTGTTAATTAGCCTCTCCATTGGAACAGAATAATGGTAAATGTACACAAATAATTTATGTTACTGTGGTGATGTAGATAGTGAAACAGCCAACATCCTCTTCTTTGCTACCAATTACCTATTGCATTACTTAACTAACTATATTTCATTGCATTCAGAAAGCAATGGACCTTGCCCAGTGTATATGCTAAGTGATAAATAATTGGAGCATCTACTAATGTTGCTAATCAATTTTAATTGCTGACTATCTGACTTATAGTATATATGTATCTGCTATTATGATCGAACTTACTGATAGCTGGATAAATGAATCAGATCAATATTATGTGTACAACTCAACACTATCCATCATAATTTATTTCTGCTAAACATGAACTGGTTAGACAACTAGCAGTCTCAAAGTTAAGGCTAAAGCTATAAAATTGGCTGAAACAATGCCAAAAATTGGAAGTCTGCAGAATGCAAATTCTAAAAATCATAGGCAGATTTTTTGATCCATCAAATTTACCAGTCTTTAGGTTTGACAAACTATCAAGAATTCATTACGTATATATCATATTAATTAATAATAATTAAGTTGTAAAATCAATGATATACAGGGTTGGTGGATAAGTTGTTTGACCCATTTATATAAAACAGATATATTTGTATTCAAACATATAATTAAATATATAAATAAACAATAATAAACATTTTAAAATGTTGTTGTTTTTTGCTTTTGCTTCAACATATTGTCATGTACATGTATATAATCTTATTAATGTAGATGAACATTTTTATAATTAGTATAAGTAAAACAATGAAATTCTGACATTTTTAGAAATATGTATGTAAATAATATGAATTCTATCATGAATAGAATAGATTTTATTCGTTTATAGAATAATTAGCAATGGAGTTCAGATAAAACAAAATGCTTAATACAAAATTTCAGTTATTACAAAAAAACAATTAGGTCCCAATGTAAGAGAGAGATATGAAGCTATGTTATGACATCCTTTTAGAATGAAATGGATAAGTTTATGTACAACCACATTTAGTACCAAATCTTCTGTGTTGTATAGTGAATACAATGTATTATCAAAATGATAGACTTTGTTCAGTGTTGATTATATGTATTTAATGGAGCTATATAATAAATACCTATAATCAATTTCCATAGTTGGGTAATTTCCAGTTATTCAAGCTCATTATAATTGCCTTTGACCAACTTCTCCACTTGTGTTGTGTAATCTGTTTAGTTACTATGCCTAAGTACAGTAAACAATCGGATCCCTTATGTAATTCTAGTGAGAGAGCAATACCAGCTCATTGCCTCTAACTAACTTCTCCACTTGTGTTGATTAATTTATTTAATTATGTAAACTTGGCTGGGTATATCCATATTAAACATTTCCTTTTCTACTAAAGATGTGTAACAAGATTACAGAAGCTTCTGAGTCTATTTTTTAAACTAGCTCATCTTATACTTATATTAGACGTTTATAAATTAAGATTGCTAAAGCTCTGTCTTTAATGTTTAAATTGGTTTCAAGCCTATTAAACAGAGAGAAATTTTTTTAAAGCTTCACAAATGAATACATCCAGTCCATTGAATTTCATCATATACAAGTTCCACTGCATAACATGCTTTCAAAACACAAAGTAAATATACTGTGGGTGTATGTTAAAACAAAATATTTGACAAACATAAACATAAACTTTACTTGTATTTAATATAAGGAATCTATTAGGAAAGGGAATTCTTAGGAAATCAGAAATTATTATTTCTGTGAGGAAAGCAATTTTATCATTTATGTATTATTTCATTTATTATCTGAAAGCAACAGAATAATTAAATAATAAATAAGATAGATGGGGTGAGTTACTGTGACATTTTTCATCATTTATTTTTTCATAATTCATTAAAAATTAAAACAATCTCTCAATCAATCACTGAAAAGTGAAAAGATGATATTATCAACGATATAATATCTTATGAAATTAAATTACCTCTTGTAGTTATAAATCTAATTATATGTAAAAATCCAAATTGTGGATTAAATTGATGAGTTATATAGGAGAGAATATAAAATTAAAATGTTCAACTCGATAAAATGTTTGCTTTTCCTAGACGCATTTTATTGACGTGAAAAATTTTTAAAAAAACGAAAAAAGTAAGTTGACTTCAGTTTTTTGAAGATCTGTCCAAAGATCTGAGTCAATCTTGAAATTTATTTTTACAATAAGATTGACTCGGCTGTGGGCAGTCTAGTTTATAGTTTCAGAATCTGTTTCGTCTCTGGCTTATCTTGAGTCACTCTAAATTTGTGTTTCTTTTTGATTTCTGCGCTGATTATATCACGAAAATATGTCTGAGTCTCTAGCCCAAATTGACACCGATTCAGGCTCCTTCCGTATTCTCAAACTCGAATATCCATTTCATAGAGTATAATAAAAGTTTCATTACTCTATTATTTATGTATTTACATAGAGTAATTATCTATGCTCTATGTACTTGAGCTAGTTAAACCCAGAGATACATCGATATTTCCGTGTAGTTAATTCATAGTTCTAAAATATAAAATAAATTTCATGATCGATTCATGGCGAGCTTAGAGTCAGATTCAGGAACATTGGCCCAAACTGCTGCGGGAGTTCGCTAATTGTTAAAACGAATTAAAATCTATTATGTACGAACTAATTCTGTTTTTGAAGATGGTTCATTCTTCTATGATTTCTTAAATATCAGAATCAGAACTCATTTTTAATATGCGAAAACAACGAAAGTATACCAAGTTATATTAACTTAAACAATTCGCTTAATTGTCCCCTATTTTAATTTCATATTAAAAATGTCTATTTGTTAAAGCTTGCGGTTGAATGCATAAAAACAATTATAATAAAATGATTACCTAATGATATTTGATATATATTGATACTAAAATGATATTTTTATACATACCATCCAATAGGTGACGAAAACAAACTTTATTTGAAATTATAAATAATCCAAATGTTAACTTACCAAAACGTCTTCATTATAAAATAAATAATTTGCTAATTTTTTCGCTGATCCTGACAAAAAAAGATTTTTTGCTGTCAAAGTGTATTGTTTAAAAAAACTTTATTTCTTTTGACAGGAATTAATTCAAATAAAAGGCATGTTCTGTGTGAAATACAACACGTTTTATATTTGATCAAGATTATGTTTGCTTAACAAATATTTGGTATTTAGAGAAGAAAAGCAAGAGATTTACAAAAAGGAAATATCTACAATATGTAAATGCAATTAGACACGAGTATGATCCAGACGAGTATGAAATGCAATAAAATAGCTAAAACACACATTAATTTGTGTACGTTTCATTTATAAAATGTAAGGCAAAATAAAATCAGTGTTTGTCTAAATTTATAATATTGACATTAAAAACACTTCAAAGTGGTAAATCTCTTCGAAATTCCAAATATTTCAGCGCTTTAACGCCATATTTCTTCGCTAAATATCGAATGTACTCGACCTTGAACCTATTTATGCAATCTCTATAAATTGGTGTGGTCCTGAATCTCGCCACATCCAAGCTGGGGGCGTGTGGCAGATGAATGGCAAAAGCATTCGGCAGAACTAACATTCTGTAAGCTAAGACATCCAAAGCCATCATATAAGCCACCTTGTTCCAACCGAACCCGATAAAGCGCGAGTCAAATTGAGCGGCATATTTTGAAACAACAACATAGGGTTCATAATCGGCGTCCCAATTCACCTAAATATCAAATTATTATCATCAATTTAAATTTATAAAATGTCTTTATCTTTGTCTCTCCGTGTCTGTCTGTTTCTCTCTCTTTCCGTCTCTCCGTGTCTGTCTGTTTCTCTCCCTTTCCGTCTCTTTGTCTGTCTCTCACTATCTCCCCCTCCCTTTTCTCTCTCTTTCTCTGTCTGTCTGTCTGTCTGTCTGTCTGTCTGTCTCCCTCTCTCTTTCTCTCTCAGTAATATTGTTTACCAGCATTTTAAATTACCAACATTCTCTGTCTGTGTCTCTCCCTTTCTGTCTGTTTGTCTGTCTCTCATTATCTCCCTCCCTCCCCCTTTCTCTCTCTATGTATTACTGTTTACCAGGATTTTAAATTACATTCCAAATCACCAATAGAAGTAAGAGTTCTTAATTAATTGAAAACAAAATATCATAACTAAACTAAGAATTTAAAAAGCCATATTTAACCTATATTTAACCCATATCTGACCTAAATTTAACGTTCATCCTCATAATAAAATCCATTTCTAAATCCATAGATATTCGACCCATCAGACTTTATTGTGTCCACACAGCCTGCTGCAACAATCGAACAATGTCTGACCCAAAATTTCTATAAAGCTTGAACTAGGATACCGACCCTTAGGTACTATCTTAGGAAGTAGGTGATATCGGATGTGGTATCAAGTTTCCATAGAATCTGAGGGTCACTTTAAAAAAAGGGAGTATATTCATAGGGACTTACTTCGTATGGTCTAGTGGCAGTTTTCCATTGAGTATAGTCAGTAGCCGAATGACCAGCCCTCCAAACTTCCTGCCGAAATGGTAAAACCTCACCGGTGTTGAGACGATTCAGAAGTTCCGCCTTATTTTCTGGATAAGCCAATTTATACTGGAAGGTTTCGAATGCCGGTATGACCAGACAAATGCGAGAATTGCCATTTTTCGAAGACTCAGGATCCTATTTAGCATTACGAAGAAGTATGTAAAAAAACTATCGATTGTATTGAAATGAGCGTACTCGCTAGAGTATGCTCATTACTTTACTTATAGACATAACTAGGATATAATAAATCAAGATAAATTTTATCAGATCATTTTTCAAACTTCAAATCATTATTTAATTGACGATTACATACGTTCAGCGCAAAGGTTTAAATTGGCCCTCTCTGTATTTCTCTGAGACTGAGAGAGAGAAAGAAAAAAATGAGAATGAGAACAAGAGAGAGAAAGAACGCGACAAAGACACACAGAGAGAGAGACGGAGACAGAGAACAAGAGAGAGAGAGAGAGAGAGAGAGAGAACGCAACAAAGACACACAGAGAGACAGAGAACAAGAGAGAGAGAACGCGACAAAGACACAGAGAGACAGAGAAAAAGAGAGAGAAAAAGAGAGAGAACGCGACAAAGACACAGAGAGAGAACGTGACAATGACAGAGGAGAGAGACAGAGAAAGAGAGAGAGAACGCGACAAAGACAGAGGAGAGAGAGAGAAAGAGAGAGAACGTGACAATGACAGAGGAGAGAGACAGAGAGAGAGAGAGAGAGAGAGAGAACGTGACAATGACAGAAGAGAGAGAACGTGACAATGACAGAGGAGAGAGAGAGAAAGAGAGAGAACGCGACAAAGACAGAGGAGAGAGAGAGAACGTGACAATGACAGAGGAGAGAGAGAGAGAGAGAGAGAGAACGCGACAAAGACAAAGACACAGAGAGAGAACGCGACAAAGACACACAGAGAGAAAGAGAGAACGAAACAAAGGCAGAGACAGAGAAAGTAAGAAAATCTTGTCCACGAACTTAAATTGCATTATTTTTTAATTTTCTGCTAAATGTTATAAAACACTCAAAAATGATTGAATTCGTCATGTACATATTTGACTTGGTGTATAATTGTTTTGTTACAAAAATGTCCCTTTATAATTTTATCCAATCTTTTATTGATGTATAATTCTTATGATAATTGTCAGTTAAACTTACCTGCAAAATTAATTTATTGATAGATTCTTTCACATACGAGTAAAGACCATGGCTGGGTAAGAAATCAAAATCAAGCTGGAAGACATAGGTAGTTGGCGAATTTTCCATGGCGATATTGCGAAGGTGATTAACTGGATAGAATTGCTGAAATAAACAATAACGATTTAAATAAGAAAACAAATCCACACAAATCATGACTTTACACGACTTACATACAAAGATTTAGATTTCTCAGAGAGAGAGAGAGACAGACAGACAGACAGACAGACAGACAGAGACAGAGAGAGAGTTAGACAGACAGACAGACATAGTGAGAGAAAAA
>JAYJLU010445502.1:0-12922 GCA_036873645.1 Minona dolichovesicula | reverse complement strand
TAATATTTTTTGCCACGGTAGTACCGTACAGCTTGTTGCCACAATTTAAACAAAGATGTCATTTCTAGACTAAACCGTCGCTAATAGTCCGATTTCTATGCGTATAACCCTTGTTAAACCACTCATTGGTTCGTTACTTCTTTAAGATAATTATACACGCCCTGACTCATAATTTCTATGAAAAAATGTTAAGAAAAGTTACCTTTTGTTTGTAAGCGTCAAACTCTTTTCGTAATGTATCTCTTTCTTCTTTTATAATAGCAAAGTCGTCTTTCAGATTAGTCACCAAAGTGTTTGTCGATCTCAATTTTGACTCGTAAACAGATTTCGACTGGGCCAATTTATCTTCTAACTTTTGCATTTTTGTGGAAATTTCCGAGTATTGCAATTTTGCCAATTCTAGCTGAGAAATTAACGATTCAATCTCCTCGCTTCTTTTATTTTCATTGCTTTTAGATTGCTCAGATGATCTGTGCAATTCTGATAATTCTTTCTTTGTTTTAACAAGCATCTGTTTCATTTTATTCGCTCGTTCATCCGCTTGCTTCTTTAAGTTGTCGTTTTCTTTCAATTGTTGGCGATAAGATATTAATTGGGAATCTTTTCGATTGATTTCTTCTTTCAAACATGAAATTTCCTTTTCTTGTACATCCAACTTATCCTTGTAAGACGATACGGTTTTCTCAAATTCCACCAGTTCCAGGTCCATCACACTGTTTTGACGAGCACTTTTTAAAGCATTGCTGAGATCTTCTTTCATAATCAATACAGACTTTTCCTTACTATCGATAAGCTCCTTTAAATTCAAGATATCATCTTGTAGGGAAGAATTTTCGTAAGACATATTTTCCACTTTCGAGTACTGCATATCAAGTTCTGTATTCAGATTGGAAATTGTAGTTTCGTGAAGAATAATTTGAGATTCTAATTTTGAGCATTTATTCTCCAAATCTTTTACAATTGTTGACTGTTCCTTGCAATCTGAAATTTCAATCTTTGACAAAAGACTTTCTTTTTCCAAACTCAATTGTTTGTTTTGTTCTATTTGTTTATTGAATAACTCGTCTTTTTCAGCTAAAGAATTTTCATATTTCTTGTCATTCAATTCAATTTGATTTGTCAAACTGCAAATCGTTTCTTCCAAACCAATTACACCATTTTTCAATATGGATGATTCCTCTTTCAAAGCATTAATTAAATCTGCATCGTTTTTCAATTGATTGTCCAACATGTCTTTTTCATTTTTTAGATTAGTCATGGCAATATCTTTGCATTTAACTGTATCAGATAATTCAACTACTTCTTCCTTTAATTTTAGAATTTCAGACTGATTTTTTGCCAAATATTCCGCTTCTGACGCCTTGAGATCTGCACTTCGTTTGTTTTCCAGTTCTTCGAGAATAGAATTCTGATGAGTTTGGATATTAGAAAGTTCAGATTGTAGTTCTAAAATTTTCTGATTGAGATCATTTTCCGAACTCTCCTTTTCTCTCTTCAAAGTAGAGATAGTTTCCAGTAAATTTTCACGTTCATTAGAGGATTCTTTGATGTCGCTATCTTTACGATCTATTTCAACCTGGAGTAAATCAATTTCTTGTTGCAGTATTTGACGCTCTTTTTTAAGTGATTGCACCTCATTATCCCTATTTTCAAGATCTTCATTGTACTTGATAGTCACATGATCAAGCTTGGCTTTTATTTCTTTCGACTCTTCTTCAAGAAAAGCATCTTTTTCTTCAGTTCTAGTCCTCATTTCAACCATTTCCAACTGGAGCGCATCTTTCTCATTTTCTAGAGCTCTAGCTATATTTCGATTATCTTCAACAATACTTTCCATGCTTTCAACTTGGCACGTTTTCGCGGATAGTTCACTTTCTAAGCGTTCTAACTTCACAATAAGATTCTTTTCAGTTTCAGTAAGAGCAGTAGATTCAGAATTTAATGATTTTAATTTCTCATTGATGATGTCAACTTGTTTTTTAGTTTCTAAATGATTAGATTTCTCATTTTCTATAAGAGAATTCAAACTTTCCACCAATTGCTTATTTTCGTCCAAACTAATCTGTAGATTATCCCTTTCCTTTTGCACCGATTCAATAATCTCTAATAAAGAAGTATTTCTACAGGAGAGCTCTTTATTTTGTCTATTTAATTGATGAATCTTCTCTTGAATGTTGATGAAGTCATTCAAAGATTTTACACCATCTGGTAAATCTGACATGTACTCAGTGAATTCCGATTCATTTAACACAGCCTCAAATATAAGGTTTATTACTCTACAGAGATTAAAGAGATGATCATCGACGGAAATCGACTCTTTATTGTCTGAAGATTGTTGCTGAAGGACTGTCTTTAATTCATTTATTTTATTCTCTAAAGAGTTTTTGACGTGTTCAGATTTTTCAACGATTTCTTCCAATTGATCACATTTCCTATTTAGAGATTGGACTCCATCTTGAAGAGTTTCATTAACTTCTGACATATTATTTTTTTCAAAAATAAGTTTTTCCAAACTTTCCAGAAAAACCGATAAGCTAGGATAGCCTTGGAAATCTTCCAGCAGTTGGGATTTATCAATTGATCCCGTTTCAGTAATAGATTTTAATACTACAAGTAGATTTTCAAAATCGGACAACAATTCAGAAGACAGCTTTAAATTTTCACTGTGGCTGTCAATTTCTTGATATGAAGAACACACTTCTTTAACGTATGAATCTTCAGTTTGAGTGAATTTATTATCATTCTCAACACAATTAGCAGAGTTCATATTTAATATGATTTCATTTTTAGTCTCTAATTCATTCTTCAAATTGTCAGTTAAACATTGAGAACTCTGATACACCATCTGCAGTGTGGACAATTGCTCATTCAAATCATTTTGGGATTCTATAAGGCGAGAACGTTCATCCTCCAGGGACTTCACAATGCAGGCATAATCTGAGTTTTGTTTTAATTTTACTTCTAAATCTTTGATAACTGCAGCACTTTCATCAAGCTTGGACTGGAATTTGTCAGAATTTTCGGAAAGCTGACTTTCTATTGATTTAAAAGCTTTATGCATTTCAATATTAGATGACTTCAATTCTTCTATCATTTCTTTATCCTTTGAATTCTGAGATAGCAACTCTTCTTTTTCTTTATCAAAAGTATTCTTTAAATCATTTAGTTGAGCCTCTTTTTTAGATTGAAGGTCCTTCATCTCTTCCTCTAATTTCTGAAAATTTTCTGAAACATCTTTAAGAGCATTTTCTTTATCTTGTAAACTTTCTTCCAATGATGAAATTCTTGATTGAAATTTATCTACATATGTTTGATCATTCTGCAATTCACTGTTATTTTGGCATAATCTTTCAATTTGACTGGATAGTGTTTTATTCTCCTCTTTAGTTAGTTTTAATTCAGCTTCAATTGTTTTCAATTTTTGATTTGAGTCAGCATTTAACTTTTTTTCTTTAATGACAAGGGCCTTTAGCTTGTTTATTTTATCATCCCGAAGCTTTAATTCTTTATCCATGTTGCTATCTGTCATAATGCTTTCTAAAAAATAAGCATTTAAATATTTATTAAATAATATAACACAACTGCGTGAAATTAAAACTGATTATCCACTGATATATACTTTATATAGTTCTTTTAAAATGATTGGGATAGAACATAAGATTACCACAGAATATTCAAACTACAATAAAACAGTTAAAAAACAATGCATTGAAAAAGGTCTGAAGTTATTAGTACATAAAATATTGTGTGTAAGTGTATCTGATATATCTTCTTATTTCTAATGGTTGGTGCAATGATTTAGTCAATACAATATAATTACATGAATACAAATCTTAGCTTTTCATTATACCATATTTAAGCTTTAAAGTATATAAGAAAAAGAAAAATTACAATAGAGATGTTTTCAAAATAAAAGTTTGTGTACTTCTGATATAATCATTGATTTAATATATTAAGTGAATCAATTAAATTAAAGTCTGCAAAGTACTTGGTGTTTAAAATGTCTGTAACATAGGACAATATTGAAAATTTTTACAAGACAAAATCATGAAGCAACATTTATATATTTTTATTTGAATGAGATAACAATGTTATGAGAAATAATGGAATATTATTACTGAAACAAAATAACAGTTGCAAAACATGCTCAATGTAACCACCTTCTAATTCAATGGACTTTATGAATTGAACATATGTGCTTCTTTGGATACTTTGCAATATTTCCAGAGGAACTCTTTGAAATTCCTCTAATTCTCTCAAGATTGTGAAGGCTAAATAGTTGTGATTCATGATATATATACCTTTGATTTTAAATATCCCCACAAAGAGATTTATATAATGGTGTCAAATCTGGGGACCTGGCCTCACGGGCCTCTTCTGCCAATCCAATGGTTAAGAAATGTTGAATCTAGCTAATTATGAGGCTGATCAAAACAATAATAATACATTCTTGCAAAGTGAATGCTATAGCCATGCTGTTTTATTGAAATTGAAGTAACATCATAGCATGCTTATAATTTATGCAGTGGAAATTAAAGAGAAATACACTTTCCTTTTATATATTTAATTAATTCAGAACATAATTAACTTTTTGATTTGGTGTTAGAAGTATCAAAATTGATAAAAAGATAGTGCATGGTATTGAAATAATAGACAATAGTTCAGGTAATTTCTAAACTTATAATCATAAATACTGTACTTGCCATTTCTAAATGTAGAGTTGATATACTATGTATGAGTTGACTTATGTGTGAGTTGATCTGTTCCAAAAGTGATTATATGTAGTGAAAATAATCTAATTTATTTGTACTTTCAGAATGTATAGTTCAAAAAATCAAGTTTAAGTAGTGTCTAGGGATCCGCCTAGACATACCTGTAGTAGAAAAACTAGAGGTCTACCTAAATAAAATATCCTAACCCTAATGATCCACCTTAGGGTTGGGGTATTTATTTAGGTAGACCTCTAACTTTTCTACTACACCTATGACACTGCCTAAATAATCAAGACATTTTCTGGAAATTTACAATCAGTTTTATGTACTATGCCTCTGAAAATTATATTTTATCGAAATATCTTTATTATACTTAATTTAGAATTAATGATAAAACTTTACAAATAGAATTGAGCATAAAGTGAATGAATTAATGTCTCAGGAATTGACATATTTATAACATGCTTTTTATGTCATTTTACTAAGATTAGGAAAAATGGATATAATGATCTTTAAGGATAGGTTTGTATTTTCAAAGTTATAGGCCTAAATTGTGTTGATTCATGATTTATAATTAGAACATTAAATGGTAATACAAATAAGTAAACCCAAATTGTAATTCTATGTTATATTGTAATTAGTTGGATTAGAATTACAAATGTGGTATGCTGAATAAAGTATATACCTGATAGCTATTTAAAATTTTATATATCAAACAATAAGTTCTGCAAGCATTAAATGCATAGTTTCCATTTTAGAGAAAGTTATCAGACTAGTTGACTAAAAACATTTTGAATTTACTAAAGTTGATTATTTATATATTACATAAAACAATTCAACAGATAAACAAATGTGTTTCAACTTCTATCAACCCGACAAATAAAACAGCAGCACAAGAATATAGAAAAGGATACAGCATCATTAAAAATGGGTGTTAAAAAAATAATCTGGGAAGTGTGAGGGAGACTGATAAAACTCCTTTCTATGCAAGCATTGTTCTTCATTGTGAGTACCTATGACTATTAGGAGGCAACCAATATCTAGGAAAATTATATGAATCTGAGTGAAATAGTAGTATATAGTAGACTAGAGATAGATGATAAAATGTTTAATTCAAATAGTTATATATTTTTAGGATGATTATAATTAAGTGCGGTATGCAAGTTCGTATTTTTAGTTGAGGAATTCCTTGAAACGCGAGGAACTCCTCTAAACAATACAAATTTGCGTTTGTTTCGAGGAGTTCCACAAGTTTCACGGAGTTCCTCAACTGAAAAAAACGAACTTGCATACGGCCCTAAGTTCGCATCATTGCAGGTCGCCTCAAAATTTTAAAAACATTTTATTTTTGTGATTTAATTGCTAATTAAACTTACACTTGCTGCTGGTTAAATTTTGGTTTGTTCTGTTCTGCTCTGGATTGTCTTTCTTCTGATTATTATAATTATCGTTTTATCATTTCATTCAATCTTTGTGATCTATAGAGTTTCACTTGATTATTAAACAATTCTCATATATAACTTTTGTCAGAAATCAAAACTCCGTCTCGATCTTAAGTTTGAAAACTTGAACTTCAAGTTTTCGACTTGAATTTTTATTCGCGCCCTGGTGATTTCTACATGGTCTCCCTATTAATAACAGCGAAGCGAAATCACAACTTAAGTGATTGAAGTTTTGATTTTTTATATAACAAAAAGGTTTCTAACAAAATAGGCTGCGTCCACACTGATGAGTTTTTTCATGGGATTTTTTCATGAAACTTTTTTACAATAACTCAATATTAATGTTTCGTGATAATAAATAAAACTCACACACGCTCAATCGAAAAAAACTCACAAAAAAACTAGTCAAAAGTTTCATGAAAAAGAATTATAGGAAAAAACTCAAGAAAAAACTCATATAGTGTGCGGACGCGGCCTAAAATAGAATTTTGAATAATTTTCATGTTCAACTTGAAACTCAAATTTTGTGATATGAATGTTGTGAATACGGCCCTAAACCATAAAAGTGATTTAGCAAGACGAAATAAAAACTTTTCAAGTCGAACTTAAATGTTCAACTTTTCTTCTAGTACGGCCCAATTATATAGTATTTATGTACTCCTCGCAAGGATTTACTAAAGATTATCCTTGACTCCACGTTTTGAATTTACAAAAAATCGAGTCGAGTTATATGTCTTGATGCCCACCAGGAAGTTAGTAGAAAACTATAGGGTTTGGGTCCTTTATAGCAAGTTCAAATCGAGTATAATTACTATTCCTTACCACACGATTATGGATATTACTCATATTAAGTATCTTTGTTTATATGTTGATATCATTTTTGTTGAATTAATTCATTTAGAGTGTTTTTCGCTTAAAATATTGGTCTAATTTAACACTCACTGAGGAAATAATATAAAGATAACGAGATATGAATCAATCGACCACGATCAAATAATTCGTTAACAGCCTAAATTCAACATATATGCAATGCGACTATATACGATAAGTCAATGAGTTAGGAGTTATAGGTCAACCTCCATAAACAATTCTTTCTCATATAAATTCAACGTTTTATACTCAAAACAAATAAATATTTCTTTTAATCCATCAATTAATATATTTTCACAATTTTGAAAACCTGGAAGTAACGTACTCTGCATAAATGGATCTTAGATCTGATACTGGTGGGTTCATTTATGTCTATCAGTTAAATATTAAGAACTATTTCTAATATAGTTTTAAGAATTTATATCTGAAATTAATATTATGAATCCTTTTTATTTTAACTCACGATAATACTAATTTAACAAATGATATTTATAGAAGTCTGCATTTATTTACTAATTAAAAATAATATTTATGGCTATTTATCAAGCTTATTTTTTACATGATGATATTTATTGCAACATCATTTAGAAAATCTGTTTACAATCTTGCTCATAAATATTTATTTTTATTTAAAAAATTGTCATAACTAATCATTTAATATATCATCATTAGAATTTAATTTTTTATTTATTCTTAAATTCGTTGTTTAGTTATTAACAGTACCATGTTTTATTCTTTAGTTTTTTAATTATTTTAGGTATCAATTTAATTGAATAATTCCATCTTTTTTATAAATTAAATGATAATATTCCATACACAATATAGATTCTGGATTCTGATAAGGTATATTCAAATCAGTTTTTATCTTACTTCTTTATTTAACACACATGCTTGTAGCAGATAATAATAATTTTTATCAGACATAAATGGCCAAAAGAGAGAGTTAGTTCAAACTCACATGTAACTGAAATACAATCAGTTAGCTTAACAAAGAAAAATTAAGAAATGATTGTTGATTATAATTATAATAGTTTTCTATAAAAATGTTAATTTAAATTAAAAAATGTTAATTGTTTTAATTCTACTTCAATTAACTTAACTAACTTGATTATTACCAATCACATAATTAACTTGAATTTCCCTTTTCAGAGAATTTAAAACTTAAAAAAATTTAATTGAAATTTTGTTTAATGTTTAACTTTTAAGGATATACAATGAATTACTAAGGGTAGTCGAATTAAAAAATTCTACTTAATTTTCACTATTTTCTATATCATCCTATTTTAATGAATATGACCATAAGATAAGATCATAAGTGAAAATGACTCCATGACTCAATTAATAATTTCATCAATAAGTTAACTATTTTATGAAAGACGTCTTTCATAAAATTAAAAAAATTAAAATTAAAATTAAAATTATTGTTGAGCTAATAAATGGTACCATTTATTAGCTCAACAATAATTTTAATTCTAATTTGTTTAAGCTAACTGATTGTATTCTGGAGAGCATTAGAGATGGAAATAATGGATAAGAGAATGGAGAATCTCTCATAAAATATCTATTGACACAACAAAGTTTTAGACACTACCATGTCCCTTATCAAGTGTAAATATATGGGGCTACTATATATAATAATAAACATGATGAGAGCAAAGGGTGAAGCAATGTTATGAATCAGATTCAGAAGTGATATGAGTGGACTGAGAACTGAGAGAGGAAAGAAAGAGAGTGGGTGTAACATTGCCTCACCCTCTGCACTCAACATGTTGATTATTATTGTATATATAGTAGCCACCATATATTTCCACTTGATAAAGGATACAGTAGTGTCTGAAACTTTATTGTGTCAATTTTACCAGAGATTCTCCGTTCTCTTTATCCATAACTGATTGTACATATTTCAGTTCTTATATTGGTTTGAGTTAACTAATAAATATTTCATCTCTTTTTGCTGCATTAACTTAATTAACAAATCCTGTACACATCAAATCACTTATTGATATGATCAAATAAATTTTCATCTGTATCTGCAATACATGGCAATATACTGTTTGACTTAATTGATTTGTTATTATTCACCAAATGTCAGTCACCAAATGTACTATTAATTTTTATATTCATATTAATCTCTGTGGCACTGCATTGTTGACATAGTGTGAATAGTCTGTGCTCTCTCCTTTATCTCTCTCTCTCACTGTAAAAATGTAATATGTAGAATTAGCCATGTTGAGCATTACTAAACTGCATCACAACTTTCCACAAAACATATTGATTGATAACAAGTCATGTGAATAAATATAAAAGTTGTTTTGATAAATTGTTTTGAAATTTTTTCAACAGTGGTATTCAGCAAAAACAAACTAAAAAAATTAAAGAATGCTTTAAAACTCTTATGATCAGTTCTAATGGTACAGTTTAAATGATATTGACATCCAAATTCATATGAAGATTTCAAATATAAATTTTATTTTTTGCAATGATTTTTATTTTTTGCTTCATAATTAACTAACAATCGGACTTCCAAATGAATTATATATTTGAAATCCTCGCATCAATTTACCTACTAGAATAAAATTCATATAGATTAGGCAACTAAATTTCTTTTGAATTTTTGCTACTTAATGTGGCTATTGCTATGCAGTTTAGATTTCCATAGAGACCAAACACTCAAATGAAATCTTTGTATCAATTTACATACTAGAGATATATTTTGTCAAGGTTAGATAGCATTTAATTTTATCAATGTTTTGGTATTTTGTTCAATTCCTATTCAATTTAGAAGTAAATGGGAAACAAACACTCAAGATATGATATACAGATTATACAACTTACTAAATAAATTAAATATTAGAGGAAAACAGCAAATTTTGGCCTGTTACTATATGCATTTTGTCCCATAACAACTGGACATGGAAAAGTATTTGTAATCCTCACATAAAATTACCTACCATAGAATTTAAATAACATTAGGTAACTTAACTTTTGATAGTGATTCTTCCTCTGTTGCTAGGCAATATAGGCCCACATAGCAACTAGACACTCCACAAATATGAAGACTATTGAGTAATAAAATAGATTACATGAAAATATTTAATTAAATGAAAATACATGCTGCTGTATGCTGGATATTGAGAAATATATAAATTTTGGGTCAGTTTCTAGGCAATATTGATCCCCATAGCAACTAGACACACTTTCCACCCTTGAATACCCATCATGTCAAACTTTCATCATATACGCTGAAAGTTAAAAGGGTATTATTATTGGTGTTGAACAAACTTTAAAAGGTTTTGCTAAGCAATTGCAACTGCCCTAGTAACCAGATACTAAATAACAGTGGATTCTTACTACACTTCGTGGTACAAAAATTCCTGAAAAAGGTTAAGGGGCATTATTGCTGCTTACAAAAGACTGAAAATGAAGAAGAATGCGATTTTTTTCCGGGCATACCCAATGATGTATTTGACAATCTTAATGAAACTTGGAAACTTGAAATGTCTTAGTATGTGACAAGTCTCCATTCATCCAAAATTTCAAATAATTTGGTTGAGAGGGGCCTCTCTAGAGAGACTTGAAAAATCAACCATATACATATGTATAGCATGGCTGTACGCCATTGGTCACAGAACAAATTTGAAAGCACAAAGTCTTGTAAAAATGTGTTAATCAGTAAATTCAATCGACACATAGATTAAAAGTGTTACGAATGTTAGATTGATATTCACAGTCATGCAAATGTAGGCAGTTAGGTGGTTAATTTACAATTGTGTTGGCTGTAATTGCAACTACATAGCTTTCATTTTATGTTCTGAATCAATTGTACCAATTAATTACAAATGTCATCCAATTTTGTTGAATTATTTTATAAATCATTAGTATTAAAGTTTAGATTATCTGGATTTTGGAATATTTCCATAAGCATAACCTGAATTGTTTGGTTTAAATATATTATGCAAAATGTTTTCCATATTATGTAGATTATGTTAAATTATTTTTTAGGTAAAAACTCCTCTACAATTAAAAGAGCAGTTCGTGAAACTAAAGAATCTGTAAGCCATTTAAAAATTTATCTGAAATATGCATTTATAAACAAAATCAGTGTACAATGAAATTTAAGAACTAAATTTAGAAAAGATAATCAATAAATGTAAGAATTTAATGTAAAAGCAAAATGCTGCTGTTATAAGAGTTTTATTTATAAAACTTTCACGATTTCCACTTTTGTCAAGGCCGGAAATGATAAATAACTGAATTAGGATAGATTTATTCAATATTTAAGCATATTGAATTAAATAATTATGAATTACTGTTAAAAATTCAGAATTGATAGATTGTTTATGAACAGAAAGAAAGAAAAATATATTTATGATTTATTTAGTATTTTGAAACAGGAGACATATTATATTTAGGATATTTGTCATTTCTTAAAAATCATTCAAAATTTAAAAATCACGGTTTTATGTTTAATTCTTAAGATATTTCCAGAATGAAATTAATAATAACAAATAAATAGCAAAGTTATGAAATTAATTAATTTTGCAATTATTCATGGCGCATGACCAGCTGTTGACAAGGTGAACCGCTTAATTGTCGGGTTACTGGCCAAGAAAAAGGTTAAAGCTGATCTTGAGGTTAGGCTTTGGTTTGCAACATTGATTGGCGTGCAACAACCACTAAGTTCTAACACACAGCTGGGGAACACTTGTTATTCTCCAGAATGGCTTGTTCGGAAGAGGCGGAGGGTGCAGTGTGGTCGATCTCAGGAATATCAAGCTCAGCAATCAGGGTTTAAATGGGCCTACTTAATGATTGCGTGTGACAGTGAGCTTGACATACCGGAGTGAGCTGGCGTTTCTCTATGATTTAGAGAGTTGAATCGTTGAAGTCTGGAAACGCCAGGCGAGGACGACCACTACTACATCGTCAAATCGGCGATTAGCAACAGCCAAAGTCGACACGTGGATAAGAGGGACAGGTAGTATGGAAGGACGACCCATTTACGCTCTGAAATGGGCGCGGGTTCTCTATCTGCACGCTGTTGGCAGAATGGAAGGGCAAAAAGTCAAATTCACCCAATTTTATGGCACTACAAATATTAAGAGTGCAGACGACGTTATTAAACTGAATTATTGCTTGGTTAAGGCTGCAGCCATTTTTTAACAGATATTAGCATATACTTTAGATCATTCAAAATTTAAAACCATCTGAAGGGACTAAGGATGATTTCATGGACTATTGCAAGCAAAACTTTGTTGCCCAATTTGTAAGTAGATTTTTAATATTATTTAATATTTAATACTATTTGATAATTTAAAAATACATATTACACTATCTTTAGGAGTCTGCTAATAAATTTCGGCGACAATTGGAAAAATATATAACTCGTTTGAAAAGTAAGACATTTATTTACTATTTATGTATATATATATATGTTAGAAATACATGATGCAGATGCAATTATAATAATAATTAAATTTTAATATTTATTATAGCAATGGAGGAGGCAAATCATAAGTTTCAGGACAACATTTTGAAGCTGTTTGACAACTCTTGGCAGTCTCGGATATCAATTGCTCAAAATTCTGATGCAAGTTTACCACATAGTAGATGATAATATGTATAATTTAGAATAGATTCAATAAAGAAAGTCTCTAACTTAAAAGAATATTTCGTTTATTGAAATAACTTCTTCAGTGGTTAATATAAATAATATAGAATCAGAAACAATTACTTGGGAAAAAAAATTTAAAAGTTAATTCAAATTTAACAAGAGAGATTGAATGAAATCAATAAAAATTAGTCATAAATGATTTAGAACTTATAGAATAGAATAAACGTTTATTAAAAGTACAAAATGATAATCTGTACAGTACATTGGACAAGTAGGTTTTATGA
>JAYJLU010444391.1:0-10612 GCA_036873645.1 Minona dolichovesicula | reverse complement strand
GGTATCAGACACATCCTGAAGGACTGTTCAAAGTACCCTCTGAAGTTTGAGCTGTTCCTCGACCATCAAGGCACCCCATACCATCCTGCCACCCACCACCACTATGAACTGTTGACCTGAATAACTCAGGCATATGCCTGGCCCACCTGGTGATGGCATCTTTGCTTACTCTGGATCAAGTAAAGAGGAGTCTTGTTACTAAAGAGCCCATTCTGCCACTGCTCAACCATCCAGTTCTTGTGCTCTCTGGCCCATTCCAAAAAACATCTCTTGTGCTATTGTCCTCTTAGCTACACAACCTCCGGAGACCCATCTCAGACAACCTGGCTATAGTCCATGTTGAAGCATGGATGTTATGTTCCTGCTGCAAACTATGATGAAGTGAACAGGCCACTTGATGAGGATCTTCTGTTAACATTAATCTAAGGATGTGGTTCATCAGGCCAATAGTTCATAGTGGCAGAATTGTACCTTTGATGGTTGAGGAACAGCACTTTGAACAGTGAGGAATATATGGAAGTCCTCAAGATGCATCTGATACCCTTAATCATTGGTGTGGTGACCTTCTCTTCTAGCAAGACAATGCCACACCCCATGTCAGTTGTGAGACCCTCACTTTCTTCAAGAGAATGATGTTTCAGTCCTCCTCATCCCCCAACCTCAATTCCATCAAAAACCTATGGGGTAACATAAAAGGGCAGCTGGAGGAGGACCTCCACATTCTGATCACTGCTAACCATTTGCTGCTGCTCATCACCTGTGAGCTGACTTGTCACCCGTGGTTGTTACAAGCTTGATTGAATCAATGTTGTTGGATTCAAGAGTCAATCACATCCAATATTGAAGATTTTCACTTTCCTTATGTCTTTTTTTTCTGAGAATGTAATAACAGCCCTTTTCAGTGCCACCACTTCATGATTGATATTTTACATATTTTATAATCTTTTGGTGCAGTTACATATATTCTGATAATTCAACAATTAGTAATCTTTTGTTGTACCCTACAATATTATAAAGATTTGAGGTGCTCAAGCAGCATGATATAGAATAAAAATTGAAAAAGACAAACTGCTTCTTAAAAGGTAATTTATTTCCCAGAATGCTATCAGGATAAAATAAAACCTTGAACAATACCTAAATTTATATTGCTAAAAATCAAATGAATTTATGGTTTGATGAACAATTTCATTGTATAATTATAAATCCTTCTAATATACTTATCATTGATATTTAATAGATATTAGAAAGGAGAGACAAACTAGCAAACTAAAAAGCAATCAATAACATTAAGTTTAATTCATTGTTAGCTTAAAAACTTGTGTAAATTCTGCCCATAGTAGGCTATCAACATTTATGAAATAACACTGCATATCATGACTGCTACTTGCATATGGTATAATGAAGACAATTTTTTGGAATACATATAAAACACAAACTTGTTTCATTTAGGATGATACAAGCAGTGCAACAATTATGTAATTAAGATTGACTGCAAATTTATCTCAAATAAAATACAATGATGCACTCTGTGAAATTCAATTGAGGAACATTTTCAGTGACAATATTACAGTTTTGATTTTAGTTGAATTTGCTTATTGTGGATAAGATTAAGAGTCCCAATGATTGCCTATGTTTATAATAATAAAAAATTACATAATCCAGACAGATGTTTGTTTATTTCAGACAAATTTCAATGAAATTTATTTAAATATTCGGACTCATTTGATTATATATCACAAACATATATAGTAATTCACCTATTGGTTTTCATCAGTAATTTAAGCTGACTGAACAAACAATCTGGAACAAAGTCCAACTCTTTGTTTTCCATAAAGACAATAGTTTTATGTCTTTATGTCTTTCACATCTTAACCACCTTCCCCCTAATTGTTCCTTTAAATCAATTTTTCAGTATTAAATCAGATATTAGAGAATACCTACTAATATTTAACTCTTAAAAATATTGAAATTTGTTATATCACATTTGTTATACCATCATCAATATTATTCTGAGATAAAACTGTGTAATTGTTATTATTCGGGTACAGACACACAATAGCTTGCTATTGATGCCTCTCTCCCACATATTCTGTTGTGGTAATTGCCTTTATATTATAAGTATGTACCCTATACATCAATTAAACAAGTAAATTCGCATAATCTGGATAAATGAATCAAACTGTGCTGTACTTCAATCATATTTGTGTTGCTTTATCTGTTTTATTCAATAAGATAATGCTTATATTTCTTGACAGCTAACTCTTCAGGACAAAAAATACATATGTTCCAGTAAGTATGCTGTTTATTAACTGCATGTAAGACCATTCAACGTTTTATGAAAATGAAATGTTATTTTCTTATTGCCATTTATATAATTGTAATTGTTTTTAGTATAAATATTCTTTATTTATTTTTTGTTTTAGAATGACAATAATGACTTAAATGATTCATTATGATTGATTTTTCTTAATGCATTCGAGTCAGAAAAGTCTTTGCAAAGATTGCACGGTATACTTAGTAAATACTTTCTTATTTTCATATTCATTATGTTCTATTTGTAAGTGTGAATTAAAATAGTTGATTCATTTATAATTTTATTTAGTGTGCCTGTATGTGTCCCTGGCCTAAGCATCGCCTACCCAATGAGAATCTCTTTGTCCTGAGTCTTATTCAAATTCTCTGTGGTGTAGCGTCAGTGATTCTTTCTGGCGTATCTATCAGTAAAAGAACACTTCGCCATGAGGTTGCATCGGGCATATGGACTGGAGTTGCCATGATGATCACTGGCTGTCAGGGAGTTCTTACAGCAAGAAGGAAAAAGCCCTGTCTCATGATTTCATTGCTAGTTCTGGCAGTGCTTGTGTCCATTTGCTCTTTGGTAATGACTGGTCTCTCAGCAGCTGGTGAGGAACATACCACATACCGTTTTTGATGATATTTGTCGTGTTGTTCTTGACGATATATTTGACGATATATTATTTACTAGGACAAAGTGGGAAATATAATTACTAACATTCTTGAAAAATACCCTGCCTAGCTTGGGGAGTCATAGCAATTAGCAGGATAGTTAGTTGCTATGGCTTATACTATTTTAGATCACTCTGTGAATGAGATGTATACCGAGTTTATTAAGGAAGTGTGGATTATTTATAGCACACTCCTTGTCAATATATACCTAGTTGTTGTTAGCAATCAATGATTTCTATCTGAACAGATGAATTGGGCAGTTGGACTATATAGGAACTTTGGTGGTAGGATTGCCTTGTTTGTTTCCTTTGGCAAGTAAAAGGAAAGAACTCCATAAATGTCAGTCAGTATCATTATTAAGTGTTTATTTCATTTATAAAGGTGTTGTGCAGGACAGTATCAATGCAGATGACAGCTCCCGCTCACAGAAAATCCTCATTCATTGTCTGTTAATGATTGTGGGCCTGCTAGAATCGATAGTGGCGCTCACCACGGCTGTGATAGTGGCCAGGGAGGTCTGCTTCCTCTCCACCATTCATTACAATGGTAACACTTATTTGGTGGCACCCGCGTCTCGCTCCTCCAATCGTCGGTCTTTCAATTCTTATTTACTTGGATCCGAGATCTCTCACCTGTATTTATCCAGAGAGAGAGACAGTGATCAGATCGCCTCACTCGCTGCACCACTCAATTCACCCGGCACATTCGATGAAAGGTATTGAGATACTCACACACAACACATTGATTATTTACCTACCAGACATGAACAGAATATTTCATTCAACTGACTACAACTATTTGAAAGAAGTTTCGTTTATAAATCAATACTTCAGTGTTAAATAAATATGGAATAATGAACAATATATCAAATAATTAGTTGGATAAATTAACCAGAAACGTTTTATTAGATATAAAATATTGACAGAAAATCCTATCTCCACCGTTATACATAAATTGGTGAATTTCAAATTGTCATGGCGTCGAAATTCAATGGCGGATTTTAATAATTCTGTTGCTAAATTAAAATATACAAAGAGCGCTTTTGACTGATGTAAACTTCAAAACAATTAACTTATATTGAAAAATCTTGTCAAAAATTCTTTACAGGACAGAATAGCTTGTGTATTTCCTAATAATTTTTATATCATTTTGTTCGATCTATCTCACTAAGGAAGAAAAAAATATTTACTAGAACCTATTATGAATTTTATATTTTTGAAAAGCGCTCTTTTATACTTTAATTTGTTAAAAGAATTATTTAAATCTGCCACTGAATTTCGTCGCTATGACAATTTGAAATTCACCAATTTATAATGATGGAGATAGGATTTTCAGGGTGTCGCGACCGGGGAAAATGCTAAAGCCATCGGAAATGTGAAAACGGGAATTTAGCTATTTATAGAAGTAAACTACTACTTTGGGAAAACTGTCACATAAACAGCAAAAAGATTTTGATGTGAAATTAACAGAAACAATTCTTGAAAGGTCTCCCCTAAAATACCCACCTGTTCGAGGTGCGTCATGTCTCTCTCCCCTACTTTGTTGAAGAATAATTAAACACTCTGTTGCCCAAACAAGGATGCATGAACTGCTTGCAACTCTGGTAGAGAAGAAGCAAATCGACAGAAACACCTGACAAGGCTAAATAAATCTTTTTTTGTGAATGAATGATGATAATTTTGATTCATTCTACTCAGAAATCATTGGACAATCCGCTGAATACGAGGAACTAAATGATTGTTGTTATAATAATATTAATATATTATCCCTGGGTAACGCTACAGTAGAAGGCTGGCTTTTCCGTTAATGAAAGCATTCTTGTAGAAAAATCGAAAGAAACTTCCCTCATTTCTCAGAGAATGGTTTATGACAGCGTAAAGTCGTTGGGTGGTTTCGACATCAAGTGATGTCGAAATTACGCCCGTTTTAATGAAATCTGCTCGATTTGCTCGACTCAAATATCGCACTGCTTTAGAGAGTAATTGTTCTACGGATGCAGCTGAAGCCTTAGAACAACAACGAAAGCGTAGGGGGCCAAGGAGCTTTTCGACGAACTACAAGCCAAACCGAAGCAGCTGATCAGCTTATTAATCAATTCACGGTGTTAAGAAAGACATTCAACTGAAAATTAAACATGTACACGCATTATATACGGTGGAGGTGGAGGCCAGCACTGTTATTAATAAGAGTCAAGTTTTTTACATAGTTTACCTGTAAATTTTTGAAAATTATACACCGGGAAAAACTGGGAAATAGATTGTGATAATAGCGCGGACACCCTGGATTTTCTGTCACTTCGCTCAAAAACTAATCTCTACCTGAGCCAAAAAACGGTTCAAAATGATGACCAATCTGTCTAAAATAAGTAGTCCAGTAAGGGAATGATTTTACTCAATACTAATTACAAAAATATTCAATTGTATCATTCAATTGCATTTTTCCATATAGAATCCAAAACATATATAATCGTATATAATCAAAATAGTATATCGAAAATCAACAAAAACAATTCATTGGAAGAAGATTGATTTTACAAAAATTCAATGTGGCTATAAAAAGCCTTTATAAGGCACATAATATATTACCAACAGATAGAAATGTATTTATAAGGCATCGAATACATGCTTATTCTTATAAAAAAGAAACATTTTTATGTATGACGACGTTATAGCCATATTACACCATATTTTTGGACGCATAAAAATATTATGCTTTCGGTCAATATCACGAAAGGGAGACATTTTATAGCCTGTTATTACCAACAGATACTAGAAATATGTAGCTAATAGTATGGTTGAATATGTTCAAAAATGTTCATGGATCACTCTAATGATCAAACTGGGCCAAATTGGAGGGAAATATTTGCGTCCTAGGCTATAAATAAAATATGGTGTCCGTCGTTATTAATGTGATTAATCTAAAGAATCAAGAACCTCTGACTTGTATCAATTTGTACTTGTACATACATTGTACATATCAGGTTGAATCCGTTTGTGAATATCAATTCCGGCACAATATCACAGTCGAGGCCCGCCTCTCAGGGCTGGTCGTGCACCGGGCATGTCAGAAGCTCCTCCGGCAATCGTCATTCATCTCGCCACTCTTCCTCAATCGACGCCTCGCATGATGGCCATCGGCCCACTAGTCAGCTCCTCTTCATGCCATATGCCAGCCCGGGTGACTGGCCGATCGGACCTACGACTCACCCGCCTCCATACAGCCATAACGTTCAGTCAAACGATAGCGCCATTATTGATCAACACTTTCAACCAATAGAAGCCAGGTAACAACGTTTTACTTTCACCTTGCCTCTAGCAGCTTAACTTACAGTCATCAATCACGACAGTCTTTGTCAATATAATCTCATTAAATTCACTTCATTTTAAATATACCGATCAGTTTCGTACGATTGATGCTCATCAGTTAAACGGCAGGTAAATAATCTAAATCAGAGATTATGAAATGTGTCCACGCCTCAAATCAATATGGCAGCACCGAGCTGTTCGAGTCGTTGTCTAATGCGAACCAATGCATTGATAGAGTATTTTATAATAGTTTTTACTTGAATCGCTTTTATACAGAACAATTACGTCCAATAATTTTGTGATCCGATTGAAGTCGTGGCGAGTAATTATTCTATATGGGTCTTTATATTTTCAGTAACCGAAGTGGCTCCCCCACACTTTATGAACCCTCACCAAATGGTTCTCCACTGCGCTCACGGGCCAATGCGTGTGAAGGCTCTATTTCAAACAGCGCCACTGTTTCTGCCAATACTGCCGCTGCTGCGTTGACATGCGGTGATGATCGACCCGGCACCACAGATGATTCTTATTACACGATACCGCGCAATCCTGAGATATTGAGTAGTCACTCCACTACTGTCAGAGCAATCACTTCTATTAATTTATCCGACGATTTACCTCCTAGCTATGAATCTCTCGGCTATGTGTCGCATTGATTTATCCTCCGCATTTATTAAGCATATGTGTTGCGCAATACTACCGAATTGATTGATCATTGGTATTCATTTTAAACAAGGAAGACTTTTTTCAAATTGCTGAAGGTTTCCTGGAGCAGCATTTTAAAAATAAAAGAGGAAAGAGATTAAGCACAAGCTGCTAAAATCAAATTTTATTCACAAATTTTCGGGGAACACTCCCTTATCAAGTGATATGAAATCAAGATACAACATAGTGAACTGGGTATTAAAATATGAGGTTATTACATAATAGGTATAAATTGATTACGTAACATTTCGAGTAGATTTAAAACTAACGATTAAGGATAGGTTTGTAATAGATGTAAAAGTTTAAAATGTTTAATAAATTAAATGTAATAATTCCTCTCATTCCATTTTGTTGTTGATTGCAGGCTTGAGTTTTGAGATCCATATATGGCTTCCTTGAGACGGAGGTTGATTGGATTGTGTTCTTTTGTAAGGATTGATGGGATATAGGGTGCTTTGCAGGTTTGAGTGTGTTTGAATACTGCGAGCTATTGTTGTTCTGGGTATGTTCCTCATATCTTTGGTGCAATGTTCTGATCATGCTGCTTATGTATTGTTGGTTGCACTTCGTACATTATAATCACTGGATAAGGGAGTGTTCTCCGAAAATTTGATTTTAGCAGCTTGTGCTCAATCTCTTTCCTCGTTTATAAGAAAGACATTGTTTCATCATTCGAATTCTTCTTGATAATCCAAACTTTATTATCTTCCATCTATTGAGAAATGCATTTCTTCACAAACTTATAAGTTTTATTAAGAAAAAATAACACAATGATAAAAAAAGTTTATTTGGTTTTTATTCAAACGAGGTTTCGATCCCAACAATAGATCATGATCATGCTAAAGGAAGAAGGTTTATGAATAGAGAGATGTTAAAAATAGTTTTAGTTATTCCCTATTTATTTACCCTTACTTGACAAACGATTTTAATCGATATTTTTTTAATATTGTTTTTAAATTTCCTAATACTGTTAAAAGACAGTATTCTGTAATACTCTCATTCCATCAAGAATATTAATTCTGGAGTCAACTAGCTGTGATCAAATTTATTTTGGGCAGACTGTGGAAATTAGTGGTAAAACTGTAGTTCTATTATTATCAGGGTTCAATCTTGTCAGGGAGTTTGGACTTCTGTCTGGAAGAAAATAAAATGATGCTCTATTTTTATTTCACTTTATATGGAAAACATTTCGCTCACAGAGCTTCTTCGTGTATTTTTATGAATGTATCCTTGAAGAAAATCTTTAGCCCTTATTTTTATTTACACTCAGAATATGAGCATCATGCTTTCCAATGAATTCAAGAATTCAAAATAAAACCACCCTATATTATTTTAGACCTGCAGACCTTAATGAAGAAGTCATAGTGTATATTTGGACATCCAGTGTAGTTAATCAAAACATGTCATCTAACAATTCGTTCAATCATCATCCCCTTCAGATTTTAACTATTCTCCTGAAATTCTAATAATAATTCTTCTTAATTTTCCTTGTATATAACTTTTCCACACATACCAGGAGTTTCTATAAATTACTAAAAATCCCAGTATGGAAATAACCGCTTTTTCAATTTAGGAACATCGTTTTTTGCTTATGCTAATGTATCTGTAAATGAATTTTCTTTTTCTATGGAATACGGGTGTGATTCTTCTGCTTTTTAGCGCAAATCTGATCCCTAGCGTCATTAAAATAGATTACTTCTGTCCATGGTACATCATCCATTCACATCCCTGATGAATTTAAGCCCAGAAATTTTTATAAATGATTTCTAATTCTGGCTTAAATACGTCAAATTGGAGGGTCACTTTACTGGCGTTAGGGTTATGTCAGGGTAAATCGGTTCATACTTCATAAAAATCAGGGAATATGGGTTGGTGTAAGGGATTGAACCCTGATTATGAAAAACAGATTAGATACATACGTATATTGGGTTTAGTGTTAAGCATAGTGTAATTACTAACAGTTACAAGGAGTTACGATACCAGATAGATATTCTGTATATCGATATTTCCCTACCAAGTGACAGAAAATCCTATCTCCACCATTATAAATTGGTGAAGTTCAAAATTGTCATAGCGACGAAACTTAATGGTGGACTTTAATAATTCTTTTACTGAATTAAAGTAGAAAAGGAGCGCTTTTGAATGATATAAATTTCATAATACAGTCCAGCAAAAATTTCGTTTTCTTGCTTAGTACAATTAGATGGATTGAACAACACATGATATGAAAACTATTAGGAAATAAACAAACTATTGTTCTATCAAGAAAAATATTTTCATTAATTAGTGTGAAATTTAAATCTTTATAAAGCGCTTCGTTTATACTTTAATTCAGTAAACGAATTATTAAAGTATTGAGTTTCGTCGCTATGACAATTTTGAACTTCACCAATTTATAATGGTGGAGGTAGGATTTTCTGTCACTTGGTAGGGAAATATCGATTGTACAAATATCTATCTGGTATCGAGAGTCGGAATCCTTTGTAACTGTTATTACTCTATGGTGGAGAGATTGTTCATATTATTGCCTGTTGTTATTCCATCATCCCTGTTATTCTGCTTGCTACAGTCATAATTGTTTCAACCAAATTCTGAATGTCCTAAATTATCTATTTATTTATTGTCGATAAAGCAGGCGCATTGCTGTAAAAGTTTTTGTGAGTTGAATAGATTGTAAATTAAATACAAGAACCCCTTGATTTTAGATTCCGCTAATATTCATCACTCAATCAATCAATCAATAATTATTATAATGAATGTAGATCGATTATTGACGTAATAAATGGTCTACGTTAGCCCCCTTAGGTATACGGTATCTATCTATCTATCTCTCTGTGTGCACAACATCTTGATTGATGATGGTGTAGAGATTCAATTATTCTGAGTGACTCATTCTGCCTGTCTGTATATTTCCTCTCGCTCTCTCATTTCCTTCTCTCAACACACAGACACAAATACCAGCCATTACTAACCTGTACTTACTTACATACATACATAAACAGAAATATGAAGCGCTAGAGAGAGAGAGAGATGAGTGAGTGAGTGAGTGATGTCTCGCCTTCTCTAGAATTATATCTGCACAGCCTGATTTGTGCGTGTACTTGTGTATACTTGTATTTATTATCTGACAGGATTAGGTATGCAAATAGGTCGCTGATTTCATTTGAGAAGAATATCACAGTCAATCCTCCTCTTCTCTCTCATTAACTGTGTTCTTCATACTGTAAATTTTCTCACGTTTCTTCATTTCCAATCACATGCAAATAATTATGTGTACCTATGCAAATAATTAGCTAAAATTATCTGATTTCTGTTTTGTTTGTTTCTTATTTTTACAAGTAGTAAATTCACCTTATCCCTGATTTTCACTCCTAATTATTCTCTATGTACTACATAATTGAAAATTAAAATAATTACAAACTCTTCACAATTCAACTTAAATTTATATATTATTTAATCATGTTACTTATAAATAAGAGTAGTAGTGAATCAAGATACTACATTTTTTTATATGAAAATGTGTTTGCTTTATTTTATAATACAGGGTTATGTATATGTATAATGCTTAATGATGAAAAATTTGATATAAACTTAAATTGATTGTTCCTTTGCATTTCAATTTTGACTTTTTATGT
>JAYJLU010444390.1:5874-20046 GCA_036873645.1 Minona dolichovesicula | reverse complement strand
CTTTGAACTTCACCAATTTATAATGGTTCAGATAGGATTTTCTGACACTTGGTATCAAACAATAGATATACAAATATTTACAAGAAAGAGTTGGACCTCTTCCCTTATTACTCTATGGTTGTAGCTATGCTATAAGCCGCGTCTACACTATTCGATTCGATTCTATATAGAATAAATGTTCTATTTCTGTGCTATTGTTCGTTTTTGTCGAATTCATAGAAATATTCGATATATTTTTCGATTTACAACTTGAAACTATTTTTAGAAAATCTGACAGAACATTTATTCGATAAAAAATCGAATCGAATCGAATAAAAAATCGAATAGTGTAGACGCGGCAATAGACCGTTGAATTCGGTTTTGACCGTGATTTTAGCACGCCGGAATGTTCATAGAGAGTTAGAGTGTTGCGACTATATGACTATATGAAACCTACCAGCTTCCTGATCCTTGGCTGTAGCTTTTGAATCATTACTCAAAGCGATAGGTTTGGCATATTTCTGCGAGAAATGTTGCTCAGTACCCAAAAATCCCGGCATAAGAAAATCGAAAATCGACCAAAGTTCAAGCACTTGATTTTGTATGGGTGTACCAGTCAATACCAGTCGATGACTACTCTTCAAACTTTTGATACTTTTAGTAAGCTAAAACAAACAGAAAAACTTGTTCATTTTTCATCGTCTTTACCAAAACAACAAACAATATTTTAAAAGTGAATTGTTTTATTACTTTAGCTTTCGTATTGCGAATAACATGCCCTTCATCCAAAACTACATAATTCCATAATTTCGATCTAAACAAAATAAAACAAAACAGGAAATAGATCTGACGAAGAACACAGAAGAAACATCTATTTAAATAATGAAATAGTCATATTTCCGCGGACAGCACTTAATTATGATAAATACTTATAAAATAGTATAATCTCTATACATCGCTTTCTAACATTTCATTTTCGAGAGTCCATAGCAGGAATTCGACCACTGGACACCTGGATTGTCAAATTGTCGTTCTTTTGTAGAGAGCGCTGGCCGAATGGTTAGAACGCTTAACCACCAATCAATAGTTCAAATCTCACTACGTACTCTCGCAATATAATGTTGAAAAACGCCTAAAATGAGATTATGCTATCTTTTCCAACACTTACTTAAAAAATTCAATGTCATTCCGAACAATTTCATAAGAGCCAATAATTATATTGTAGTTTTGGGAAACCTTTTGAAGTCTAAAATGCAATAATAGAGGAATATACATTCTTAAACTTCATTATCCATCAAATAAACCTCTACTAATTTTCGCTTACTCTTGTCTGGACTCTGGATTGCCCGCATAAAGCAAAGGTTTAAGATGTTTTAATTCCACAAAACGCTTTATTTCATACATCCAGTGACCAACCAGCGTAGATGGACACACCACTAATGTAGCCACATCAGTTTTACCCTCCTTGAGTAGAGGAACAAACATGGTTATCATTAGTCTGTTATAAAACTACAATATGTATACAGAATGATCGTAATGCTGACACCGACATACATACATACCTGATGGCATTTATAATGATCTCCAGCCAGAATACAAATAGTTTGCAGAGTTTTCCCGAGTCCCAAGTCATCGCACAACACACCATGAAGACCATAGCGATTAAGAAAGGCCAGCCAATTTACTCCTTCCTGAATAAATTGTTAAAAATCATTGAATAACGGAACAATGGCAGACAGCTGAGGTTATGTAGTTATAAAAGGAGTGAAATTGGGTGAAATCTTTAACCTGTTGATAATTTCTTAATTCGACACTAATTGGAATGGGTATAGAATACAGTGAAATTTTCTTTGGGTTCATTAAACATTCAAGAAATTCGCGTTCCGATTGTCTTTTCTCGATCCAAATATTATCCAATCCATCGGGACTTTGACAAGATTCCTATGTAAATCGATAACGGACAATTATTATTCTAGTGTTGTGCAATATCAAGGCAAGCTTAGTTGAGGAATTGACTTACTTCTAGAGGCATGAGACACATCAAATTAGCGAACACTTTATTAGATAGCATGCGGATTTGTATTGAAGAGCTGGACATTTGTGCCAACACCGGTACAAGAAATAGAACGATAAACGGCAATATCGACAGACCTAGACTTTCAATCATATCTGAAGTTGAGCTTACTAGTTAAAGATAATATTAGCTAACTCTACAGCATGTAGGAATAGGATCAAAGCAATAAATATATTACTACTAGGAAAAAACATCATACGGATAAGATTACATTCAATTATTGCTAAATTCTCTCTCTAAATAATTCTCAATTCTATTATTATTATTTACTATTGATACATATGGCGTATACCAAAAAGACAATTTCTTTCTTACATCGATTAAAGGATGTAAGAATGAAATGAAATGATAGAATAGAATATGATTCTTGTGCTATTCTCTCGTGCATACACGTGCATGGATATGAGTAAGTAGTGGCAGTCAGTGGTAGCGCATGCACCACAATACCACTGCATTTTATAACAATACATAAGCGAATGTATAATGTTATACGGAACACAACATGATTAGCAACAGCGTGCTGATAAGACAGGCATTGATTGATTCAGTTGATGAATGGTGAAAAATATGTCCCGTTCCTCATTTGAATGGAATAGTTTGTGAAATAGAAAAACGGCACCTACGAGATTATTGCACATTTTAAAGCCATATTGTTATGGCAAAGCCGTAATATTTAGTGTGTCGACCTTGACTTACCACGATCTATCTACAAGGTGGTCGAGATAATTTTGAGGAATTTGATTCCTACTCTCCAATAATTTAATTAGACGCTCTTAAAGAATGTTGCAAAGCAAGCTGTTATATCTACAGTATATAATATGTATGTAAATGGAAATTGGATGTTGATAACCGAAGTTAATCGACTGACTGAGTCAGTTGATAAATCAGCGTATTGCTTCTAACTAAAATCAATCGTTCTCCAATGTATAAGGTGCATGTCAAGGATCGACAGACAGATGTATCATGATGGAAATGTTTGACATGGAAAAGAAAATAGAATATTTCAAGAAATGCATTCTAACTGAGGAAGCTCCAATGAGGGTCGCCCAAACCAGCATGTCCATGTATCGTAGATATAGCACACAAATAAACGTCAGAATTCCCAATATTGAAAGCAACATTAGTGAATTACAGATTAAAGAAACCAATTTTTTTAAATATAGTCAAATCAAATCAATATTGAATATTATTTTTAATACCATCATAAATTTCTCCATTTCTAAATTCACATATATTCACCCATCAAGATTTATCGTGACCACACAACATCTGCAACCATTTGGAATGTATTGTATGTTTCATGTTTTATGGACGTCTCTTCAGTTCTATGAAGATTTCACTTAAGTTAGATATCATCAAATTACCAGACTTATTACTAAATATAAATTATGTATGTATATAATAAGATCTAGAAAATCAAATTAAGTCAACGTGTCTTATGTAAATAATATGCTCCAATCGCTACATCACAGACTTCAATACTGATAAATAAAAAAATCAGTTATGTAAAAGGATACAAAACAGAGTCTCCATCGCGCCGCATTGACCACTTTGCGATTTATCATCGCTCAATAGATTCATCAATCGAGGCAAGAACGTATTCATCACGACGCTCAAATGATACTGGCACAGCGAGGCGATGCACCGACTCACAAAATGACGCAATCTGCAACTATCGGCCACTATGCCGGAGCCCTGTGTGACACAACTGACCAGAGGAAGACACAGATTCGAGCAGTTCTCACTGGAATTCATGATAATTGAAGCATCAGATGTGACTTCACCACCACTGCTTGGCATTTGAGGTGGTAGGGAGTGTGGAAAATGTGGCAGACATATTTTCAAACAGAGTAGGGAGGTTAACAGGTCATCCAACGAGTCACCTTCTATAGTTAAATGATGATGATGACACAATATAGAAATATTAAACAAATTATTATTATTATAATCGATAGTGAAGAGCTTGCTTGCCTGCATTATTCGATTCGCCTGCGAGTTTGTCCAGTGGGACGGTGTGTAAGATGCTCCACAGTGGAGGTAGACAGGCTGGCAACCGATAGCCCAAATGTTGAACCACGCATTCGAGGAACAAAGTTACACCGCGTCTTTGAATTGTAACGGAATCCAGATCCTATAAGGTAAATAAAATCAACTTAATAAACATGCAAACTTGCCATGTCCTCAATCTTTCTAATAGCAAGACTAAATCTAACCAAACTTTTATTTATGTAGTACACATGTATAGGCCAGACCTCTCTTCCTCTATCCAATAGAATCACACTTCAAAGGCAACATACAAACAACACGAAATACGCTTTTCTTGAAACATTTCAATATCTTTTACAATTAACGCCAAACTCTGTTACATTTTGAAGAGTTCTATCTTATAAAATCAATCAATTTCGAAATATTTTATCTGTCTGTGCATTTTATTGGTTTTCGTTTCGTTTGTAATATTATCCATGAAGAGTGGAAACCGTTTTAACTAGTCAATTTCAATTTATTTTTAATAAATATAATAAGAACGATAATTGAACATATTTATCAGCTCGATCACTTTAACACCCCTGGACAAAAGTAACCGTACACCCTATTTTTCTAACATATGTCTTGTTTGTGCTAATTTAAAATGAATAATAGATATCCCAGAAATTATTTTTGATACATACATGATTATGACAATATTTATACTATTAGGAACATAAAAAATATTGTTCAATAGCAGTAACATTGCACCACAGAATATACGAGATTAGTCACACCTTTGAAGTCCGGATTGGTGGACTGGTAACAAATAGGTGGTTAGTGTCTCTGATGATGTTGGATGCTGTAGTTCTTTCTTTGAGCTTTTTGTCCCAAAGGAATTGACACTTTATCGCTCCAAGCTACTTAAGGACCAGGGGCGCGTTGCCGGAAAGAAATTAATTATAATTTAAATAAAATTTACCGTAGTTTGTATATAAGTTTTATACTTAAATTATAATTAATTAATTTCCGGCAACGCGCCCCAGACTTGCCAGTTCCATTGATGGTGTTCCTTCGCCCAGAAAACCGTCAATTAAAATGTATTTTGTGGGTTCCTTATAGTGTAAACAATATCATAATCATGTATGTATAAAAATTCATTTACTGGAATACATACATAAGTTAGATAGAAGAAATAAACTGTACGTTACTTTTGTCCAGTATATAGTGATCGAGCTGATAGTTTTAAAATAAACAATTTAGTAAGAGCGCTAACAATGAAACTAATCAACTCATCATCAACTATTGAATGAAAAATTTGGCTCAGAAATTCAGAAAAGTATTGAATTAAACATGGTTATTAACTCTGACACCATTTAAGACGCAAATTTTAGATCCCTTTCGTACGTCTATGGATTTATGATTCTGCCTTATTTATTCTTACCTACCAACTGTGTAGTATCTATATTCTTATCATTTTCAATTTCGCATTTCTTAATAAAAATAAAAATTGAATCAATATACACAATCATAGTCATTACTTATAATATGTATCTGTATGCATTGTTGATATTTGATACATTTAATAATTTATTTAGCTTCAGAATCAGCCTTATGTTATATTATGTTACACCAATCTCAATTAACAAGAAATGTGATTCCGCGTGATACGATGATAGAGAAGCAGCAGCGTATGACTAATCAAGAACTTCACGTGGTATAATGAAATAACAAAGTTTTCTGCTGAACGAAACAGAGCAATTTTGACCAACCAGTCAGGATAATAATTTACCATTTACATCCACAAAGCTGAGGCGATTCAGTAAGAGGGATATATAATATGAATCAACATTAGTACCGCATACCTCGGAGGCATGATAACCGAAAACGGAATTGCAGATGTAGAAGACCGCAAACGAGTTCAAGTAGTAGGTACCATAGCGAGCAGAAAGGTAGAAGAAGGAAGTATGACAGGCGAATTTGTAAATGGAACTGAGATAAGAGATTATATAATCAAGAAGTCAGTGTTCACAGAAGATACAGCTAGAAGCAGGCTATAGTGGACAGGTCATGTAATGAGAATGGAAAGGACCAGAATAGCAAAGAGAGTTATAATCAGTGAAACAGATGGTAGGAGACGGGGAGGGATACCAAGGAACAGATAGAGAGATAGCGTCGAGAGAGATTTCGAATAGAAAAGTACAGCAGCGGACAGACGAAACTGAAACAGCGTATGTGCTCACGTGGTCACCCTGTAGGGCCGGGATATAACGGAAAATCATATTTTTTACTTTACAGTCTTAGTGAAGGACTTGTGTGAAGGGGTATGAGATAAAAAAGAAGCTCAATTTCTCAAATATTTAGCTAAAGGTGCCTTTTATTTCAGGCTTCTAAGCATAATTTTGTAGATAGATCATATAACAAAATAGCTCAAATAACATGCAATTTACTTTATCACAAGTGGATTCGCATTTCAGCAATTTTCCTGACTTTGAATTACCATTTGATTGGTCTGATTTAGTAGACAAATTCAAACAATCCAATGCTAATATTGAGCTGTTAGAATCACCAAAAGATTGATACAAACCTATAATAATAAATAATGGGATATAACAACTTGATTAGTAGCCAAATCAAAATCAAAAAGTTTATTTTTAATGAATGAATGTCAGCTATTACCATCCTCTTCAGTTAAATAGATCATTAGATTCTTAATCACTTTATTAGCCGCATTAGAACCGGTTTGACAAGTGTAACAATACTCCAATAGACGAGATAAACCCTCTCCAGTGCGAATTTGAAGTTTCTCAAGTGATTCGCGACGAATGGATTCCATAACCGGACGAATAATCGGAGTAAGTTTGGCAGTTAGCCAATTGAGATAAATCAAGGCGCATGCAATGCTGCTTTGGACTCTGAAAACAAGTTTTGATACTGTAGAGTGAAAACATATCTTTAATACTGTAGAGTATAATGTAATATTGGATGGTGCACCGAGTTGATTTACCTCATTTGTAGACTACTCTGAATGCGAGAACAAATATCGACAGAAGACTCAGCTACAGAGAAGGCGTCGATGAAGCTTTGACTCTTTTTACCGGGTGACTGTTTCGAAGTGAGCTGGAGTAGGGCTCTACATTGATCCAAATTTAATAGCTTGCTGAAATGAGAATGATATTATATAACACTTAAATATAATTCTTAACAGCCTTTTGAATTTTGCCTCAGAAATAAGTCGAAACATGGTGGTTTTTTTTTAAATTTTATTAATTCAAGTATCAGATATATCCTGATATTTTTTATATATTGAAAAGACCAATGCAATTTGGGAACAAGAATTCGCAAACTTACAAATAAATTTATGGACACTCTGCATTTTATAGACTTCGTAGTTAATTGTTTTAAGATTATGGATAATTGTAATCAATTTAAACTTTTATAACGCAATGGTAAACACCAAACGTTTAATAAATTACTACATACATATAATCATATTCATATATATGGATGGATAACTTTCCATCAACACCAGAATATTCAATAGACATACCCGGAAGTGTAGGCGTCATCTAAGTCTACATTCAATGACTGTAAACAGAGGATTAGCGAGCGGCATTCCCTCTGCATGACTTTGAATGAACCTGAATAGACGGAATGAAAATCATTCTATCAACCAAACAAAATAAAAGCAAATTATTCCCGTGCTTATATTATGACATCGAATAGAAATAAGGAGAAAACAGAGACGTTTTTCGTTTAATTAATAATTCTTCTTCCGAGACGTAACACCTTTTCCAAGAATAATTCAGAATTCCTCAATTGCAATTCAAAAATGCTGTTTTGATTTCAGAAAACCCCAATCATAGAGTAATAACAATAACAGTTCACTCTCAAAATATTGAACTGCATATCGACGGTTCGTAGATGACACAGCTGACAAATTCTTATCTCCGCCATTATAAAACTAACGATTTCAATAATTCTTATATCCTTAGAAAGCGCTTAATGTACCTATACGTGAGCGAAGATTTGGATTTATAGGTATCCAATTTGTTCTTTATTTCCATAGAATCGGAGAATTGGAGGGAATTACTAGCGTATTCATTTAGGCTATTGAATCCTCAAAAAAACATGAGCAAAGAGGTCGATAAGATATTGTGAATTACAATCGAAATTTACCTAAATCCAAACATCATTACCGAATTACTCTTGGAAAAGGTGTAGATAATAGTTATTATGAAAAGCTCTATAACAAACATATTTAGGGGATAAATAATTTGAAATCCATTTTTGTTTAAAACAAGAGAATCTTCTGTGGAATTACCAAGAATTTCTTCGTAATACACGACTTCATTTAGGCAAATTTCCAATTGGCTTTTCAATTGTTGACACAAACTAGTATACTGATTAATTGGTTCAATAGATAAAGGATTCTTCTCGGGTGGGACCAATTGATTCCGCTTGCAGCATTCGACCAATATCATCCCAACTACTAATCGAGGCACAGCCAGCTTGCTTGTAAGATGCAGCGACACGAAAATATCTCTCACAACGTAAGAAAAAAATGTCTGCCCATTTTCCAGCAGAATTTCAGATTGAAATCCTCGAATTAGCAAGGAAGCCAACATTCTAAATGCAAATACGATTCAATTAGAATTTGAAAATATCGCCTTTTTTAGGTAACCCCATTGAACATAAATTGAATGAATGAATGAGCCTACTTAGCGGCCACCATTCTTGTTTCCATAACTACAGAATCTCGAATATATTCAGCGTCCATAACTGTATCAGATCCGGCAATAAAGTACTTTTTCTCACAGTCAGAGGTATCAATCTGCAATTATTTATTTCATTCATAAATTTCACTTTATATAAATAACAAATAAGAAAATTTATAAATGACTTAATTGGGTGGTCGATTAATTTGAATTATTAGAGGGTCTACATAATTAATATACATACAAAATCCATCCTTCGATAGTTTTAAAGGTTGCTTATGAAAACTATGGCAGTGAAAAATGCAATTTCAAAAACTACACTTTACCCCCATGTTCGGAGACATAAATTTGGCATAATCTGATTGGCTAATGATATATTGTTGGTAATTGATTCTACAATTGGACAATGAATTTGAAAAATTATATCTACCGTTTTTAAATATTGCAGATTTACAAAATCATTAAATGGTTGTGAAGTTCAAACTGTCATATAATTTTATGTGATTTCATAATTCTTTTACTAAATGAAAGGTATAAAAGGAAAGCTTTCTAATAATACAATTAAGTAAACAGAAAAACAATATTATTCTTGTGTGTTGATTATACACATCACTAAATACAAGCAACTTTATTACAAAGGAAGAATATTGTTTTCTGTTTTTTGAGCATATTATTAGAAAGTGCTTCTTTTATACTTTCATTTGGTGAATGAATCATCCTCTGCGTTTCGTCACAATGACAATTTGAACTTCATCTATGAGAGTGGAATAGGATTTTTTGTCGCGTGGTATCTTAAAATCGAAACATAAATACGTATATACTAGCAGAAGTGACTCATAATAAGTATACAATATTGTATTCCCGCTTACATCACTCTCTGGGAGAGTAGGTCTGGGTGATAGATTAAGAATTGATCTAGAAAACGGTGTCTTCGATGGCTGCATAGCTTGACAAAGCCAAATATCAATGCGACAGGCAGCGGCAGATGCAATACTGTCTGGTGAAAATTTGTGTGTGATCTCCTGCCACAGAGTTAATGCAGCTTTAATGACAGTAGAGTTAGCCTCCAGTATTAAACTCTGAAACACTTGATCCAGCAGGAAGCTCAACACAGACACGGATAGAGTGACGGCGCTCTAGAAAGTAATGATGAGAAACATTTAAAATTGTAGCAAGCAATCAACATGAGCGATGATCCCAGGATTATACATACTATTACTATATCACCTGACTAACAAACTGATTCACTATCGATTGGATCGATATCACAGAGGATTGGCGCACTTGACTGGATGAATGATAAAGGAAATTCACGAGTGTTTGAATAAATTCTTCCATTCTGGACACATCGAATCTAAACAAAAGTACAGCGAACAAACAGTTATTTTCAAATCTACCCACAAGAATCAAGCAAAAGAAAGGCAGTGGATTTAATTGTTTCAAAGGAGTCATTATTGTGACAAATTGAATTTTCGTTGATGAACAAGGCAATTTTATACCTTATCACAGTGTGCGATTACGTAATAGGCCAAATGTGATAAACTGAAATTGTGTGTTCAAGCTACGATATGCAATCAGCAGCACATTTAATAAAATTAATATATTCAAAAATTAATTTTCAGTCTTTATTTTATCGGTGACCCGGAAGGCTATTAAAAAATTGAACAGAGAAGGTGACCATCGGGTCTGAAGGTAACGAGGATAAACGCGCCGTTCAATTCGGTCACAGCTTTTATCCTCATCTTACAACTGGAGATCAGATTGAATTATTTAGGAAAATTCTTGAGGCGTACGGTTCCCTTTAGTGTTCAGTGACCATCAAGTGTTCAGCGGCCTTCTATACCTATTTTTATCACCTTTTCAGCACCAAACAAAACATTATTCACGATCGGAAGGACAGCTAATCACTAGAACACAATACATTACCATCACCCTAAATTTACCCAAAAAATAACGCTCTCTCTCTCTCTCTCAACACTGCGAAATCAATGTGCAGACACCACAATATCTAGACCATAGAGTAATAATACAGAAAGTATTCACTCTTAAAAATACAGAAACGCATATCGATGGCTTTGTGCCAACAGCAAGCACAAATTCCTATCTCCGCCATAATAAACCACTATTATACAAATTGACGTCACTCCAAAGCCTTCTCTTATTTTAATAATTCTTTCACTGAAGGAAAATACAGAAAAAGGATTTTCTAAATATTTAAGAATTGTTAAAATCAAAGAAGGAGTTCAGGAGTGACGTCAATTTGTAATTGGTGATTTTATAATGGCGGAGATAGGAAATTGTGTTCGGTGTTGGCACAAAGCCATTCTGTATTTTGAAGAGTGAATACTCTCTGTATTATATATTACTCTATGACCTAACACTGCATGCAACACCTCTTCGTAGACAGCCAATTGCTACAAACTAATTCTCTCACTCGCTCTCTCCCTCAACACTGCGAAATCAATGTCCTTTCCTTTTAGTACTAAATTTAAATCGACTACATATACTCTGAGGGGTCTATTAGCGAATTCTATTTCATTGCTAATACACAATGAATCACCACACACACTATAATATTCAGACACTCAATACTTTCATTATATAGTAAATTATTTCGAATAATATTGAAAAATTGACTTTAAAGTAGCATCACCATGATTTTTATTTAAAAAAATGTCAGTGATTTTTTTGAACTAATTAGGTGCTAATTTACACTGCACTGCTAAAGTGGGGAGGGGCTTACGTTAAGTTAGGGAGGGGCGAATCAGCGCCCCCGTACCTGGCTGCGTTAAATAGCCCGCCGGTATGGATAGGGTTAAGCGACTAACTACCAATTTTCTCTAAATGATGTAGCGAACTTTAATGAGCACAAGCATTCTTTATTTCATTTAGTGTATTTGCCGTAAGTATTTCTACCAATTTTTCAACTAGTTGTTGTAGGGATTTCTTACTTCGTCTTAACAAGTTCTATATTGTTCAGTGCACAGAGGAGATCAATTAGTGAGCTGGTAGCAGTAGATAGAGGCTCTAGATTGCCCAAAATTGTCCACAAATTTGAGATAAGTTCTCGAGTTGGCTCCAGTAATGAATGTATGTTATCCAAGCAGTGAACTACAGGTATTAAAGCGGCCGCAGCAGAAGAGCGCATATCATCGTCAGCAGAGTGGATCAAATGATTGTAAAGATTGTCAGCAACTAAAGGTAGAAGAAACGTGGACAGATCCTGAAATAGAAACAAAAAACAATGTAAACGTTTGTTTCAACATGTAAACATTCGTAACAGATACAAAAATAATAAAGCGAAATATAGTTGAGACAATGTCGCTGTCGACAAAAATACATGTAAACAATGCATGGAATCGAAACTAAAAGACATTGCGTGGCACGATCATCAACTACATAAAGAGAAGCCAAGGAGGAAAAACACTTTTAAGATATCAGCCTCATTTTCTCCCTTAAAATGGCATGTGGTCAGAGACACACAAAGAAAGAAGATAATCCAGGTCATAGAGTAAGTAGCCACTCTTGTTCTAGTAGATATTTGAATATCGATTTGTACCGCCCTACCAAGCGATAAACTATCCTACCTCACTCCTTATAAATTAATGATCAGATCGTCATAGCGACGAAACTCAACGGTGGATTTTAAAAGTTATTTTACTAAATTAAAATATAAAAGGAGTGCTATTTAACGATATAAAATTAATAATTAGTTTTAATTAGAATATAGGTAGGCATAAATCGGACAAATATTTATTTACAAGAGTGGATATTCAATTTATACTTAGTCTATGATCCAGAGGATTATCTATCTATCTATACATATATTTCCTTATTGACATGGACATCATAGCATTAATTCTAACGAAATTTGCTGAGTCTCTTTATGACAGTTGAATACGTTGTTAACAGTATAGCATACGCTGGTAACCATAGAGTAAGTACCTAGAGCAGTACTTACTATAGTAGCAAAGGAGCTAAATTTGAATTTAATTGGAGAATCACTCTATCGGCGTTTTGTTCACTTTCAGATTTCCGCTTTATAGTAATTCTGTGGAAACTTAGATATGCCAAAAATAATATGGCTTTTTATATTGACGAAAAAATACTGTACATATGTACAAAAAATGTACATAATAAAATTTTGTTTAGATAGACACGAACACGAAATCTTACTTGTCTGGCAGCGAGGATATATTTGACACCGAGTAGTCCACCTTGAGCTATCATCCAATCGGAACTGGAGCTGAGAATTTTTAAATTACAAATAATTGTATTGATTAGATCTTTATTGAGTTGAGTGGATAAGATACCAAGAACTTGAGCACACGTCTCTCTAACAGGAGCGACAACCTAAATTTGAAAAAACAACTGACGAATTATAAAAATAGGATTTATACTAAAACATTCAATGCATAAAAAATCAACTAACCTGATCAGAAACAAAATCCGAAAGCTGATCGAGAGCTAAAGTAATTAATATCCGTGACACAATATCTTCCAAATATTCTCTGTGACTAATTTCCATCTATAAGAGAACATGAAATATTAATAAAATATAAAATTATGATCATGAAAATGAGACATGTGAAACAGAAAAAAAATCACTTCTTCTTTTTTTAGTCCTACTAATTTTCCCATGGACGTTCCACAATGTCGTAATAATTCTCTGAGAGCAGTGGCGGCTCCGTGACGAACTTCCCACTTCATTTGCCACAAATCGGCCAATAATCGAATACAGAAGTTATCAATGGCCCAATAATTCGACTCGGATTCTGATTCAGCATTCACTGGTTCATTCTTCACTTTCATTAATTTACTTGGGGGTTCATCATTCAAGCTAGAGAATATATATATTATTAAAGATTGGAAGGGGCTCTGTTACGGTGGAAATAAATCAATAAAAATGAATATTTCGATAGTAAAATTAATTTTAAAAATATTACAAAGCTAACCGGTTTCACGATATTCATAGCATAACAGTTTACAGAATTTTTTATTTACAGATTCAATTTTCAGCATTTTCTTCCTGAGGTAAGTGCTTTCTATGGGTAATTTATAAAGTTTCAGCAGAATCTCAAAACTGGAGCCACAAACTGTTGTGTGTTTCGAGACATAGAAATAGCCATAATTTGCATTGGTTATATGATTCCTATGAAGATTTATTCTTAGACGAAGGTATTTATTAAGTTTATTCTTAACTGTCTCATCCACATAGATTGCTGAACACCCACCGCAAAATATTACATCTAGATAAGACTATTGGATGTGCAAAATATATCTACAGTGAAATAAACCCATTTACCATTGATGTTATATCGATTCTTTGATTCAATTACTATATCACATGTCACATCACATCACATTTCTTGACATTATGATTTAGTTAAATCGTAAACTTTGAAGTAAATTTGGAGGTTGTACTTAAGTTATTCC